>OMNW01015163.1:0-12481 GCA_900303245.1 Selene dorsalis
ATGCTACATGATGTCGACCCCATCCACAGCTGATGTGTTTCTGGGCTTCAACAAAACAAACCTTGTGAAAACTTTGACCTCAATTCCACAGCAGATGAGGACGTTTCTGTGCAGCAATCTTCCTCTATTACAAAAAACAAACCTGAGATCCAACTTCTTCCAGCAGGAACTCACTCCTAAATGACAAAAGCTGATTTCAGCCCAGCACACATCTCTACTGAGCTCATTGCCTACACGCAGGTCGGTGAGTGTGTTTGTGAACAACGACAATAGATAAGAGAAGCATCAAGTTGTCATGGAGCCTCATCAGCAGACATTAGGGACTTACGCTAAGATGAATGTTAAGTCTGAACGCACACACTCAGATGATTTGATCGGAGGTCGGCTTTTCGCCTGTCATTCCTTTCTTTCACTGGCAACAGAGTGGACTGTGACATCTTGTGCAACATTTGAAACATTTACCACATGGATGCTCTTGAACCATCAACCCGTGAACGTAAAAGTGTCTGAGCCTCTTTTTTTTTTTTTTTTCAACCTCATGTCAGATCTGTGCTCAGGCCCATTCAAAGGTCGGACTCAGCCGACACTGACACTAATGCTCAGACTGACACAGAATAAGTCAAACACCTCATTTCCCACTAAAGGTCAAGCAATCATCAGACAATTCAGCCTTTTTATGTGCAGGCTGCTGAGGACCGTCCCAGAGCTCAGCACCAAAATGTCACCAATCAAACATGGAGTCAGTCAGCGTCTTCATGTCCGAGCTGCACGGCCGTATTTGAACTGAGACTGAATATTAGTCACAAGTGATGTTCTCTGGTGTGATGATGATGATGATGATGATGATCTTCTTCAGTAACTGCGGTCGAGCTCGTTTGAGTCGCTGCCTACAAGGAGCTGAACTGCTGAGTGTCCGATTAACGGAGACGCTGACGACTCTGCTGAATCAGAGCGGAGCTGTTTGTGCTTCAGAGGCTGCAGGGGTCAAAGGGTCAATGGATGGTTTCTGCTTCAGGGGCAGGAAGGTAAATAAAGTGGTGATCCAGTGATCAGAGGAGAGGAGAGGACTTGTGATGTGGATGTGGAGACGTAACCAGATCATAAAGGTGTGAGACTGCTCCTCTGCTTTTACATCTTCCCTCTGTTTCACTTCCACTTTCACTTCGTCTCGTGCAACCTGCAAACACATTTCAATTCTCCTCAAAGGTGTGAAATAGCAGCAGTGGGTCATTTATTCATAGTCGGACTCATTTATGTTCTGCCAGGACTAATTAGCTGCTTAATATTCCCTCTTTGTCACAGCAGAATTAATTAAAGCCCTGACCCGACCAAAGAGGAAAAAATCTCACACGACATCTTGCTGTTTTTTTTTTCTCTCTCTCTCTCTTGATATAATGAAAAAATATTAAAGTGAGGACTGACACTGTTATGTTGGCAAACAGAAGCTCAGAGTCTTAATTGTGATTAAACGACTGCCGTGTTCAGTCATTAACAGCCTCGTTTTGGTGGTTCTGAAATAAAGTCCTGCTGCAAACCCGTTTCATTAAAGGGTCAGATCTGCAGTGGACAAACGACTTCATCAAGTGTTTCTGGGGACTCAGAAAAGTGACGGACACTTGGGGTGCACTTTGGTTCAAAGCTTCTTAAATGACGGTTTCCTGTTTAAAAATAAGGTGAGATATCAAATACATATGTGTGTGTTGAACTCTTCATACAAAAGGAAGAAGTTAGAAAGAAATAAATCGTCACATTCACATGACGTGACCTTTTAAATAATGAAACAACGTATTTGTGAATGGCGTCTTCACTTCATTGTTTGATCTTCAACGTTCAGGCGTTTCCTGTTGGACCTGTAGATTTAAAGGTGCAATACATCAATAATTTCATATTAACGGCAGATCGAAGGATTGTGTGTAATGTAGCGACAAACCCACATCGTTATCTGCAGGTATACACGCTGCCTGTCAGGTGTCCACAGTGTGTCTTAGTCTTTGAATCCAAGCTCGCAGTGTTTGTTTCATTTGTTTCCAAGGCTTCTTCTTTTTTTAATTCCTTTCTTCAGTCAACAAGAAATGTGGCGCAGAAGATGAATAAAAAGAAGAAGAAGAAGAAACACGCAGGATAACTATCTGACCACACACAGATTGAGCTTCAGATCAATAGTAAGTAAAGTAAATTGAGTTTTCCCACAACATACATGAAGCTGTACGCAGAAAAGAGCAGGATCTCAGAGTCTGGCTCACACAGTGGACTTTTATATAAAAACAGAGCAGTGGATTGTGGGCCGCTGCCCTCCATCCACACTTCCCATCATCATCATCATCATCATCATCATCATCATCGTTGGCAGATCTGGACCTCGATCGGTCTCATCACACGGCCTGTAGAAGTGAGACTCTCTCAGCTCTGAGTGATAATCGCCCATTTGACACAGTGTGAGCGTCTCGTCTGGAATGAGAATGAGGAAGATAAAAGTGGTGAGATCACAGCGAACACCTGAAAGAATTATCAACGCCACGACTCCCATCGCTGTCCTCGCTGAGCCCTCGCTGACACGCAGCTATTAACTTGATTGAAGCTGCTTGAGTTTCTCAGAACTTCGGGCATTAGAGATGAATTCCTGCTTTTTTAATCCTGAATAATCAGCCAGTGTGTTGCAGCTAATAGGAGCTCAATGATCCCTGTGTTCGGGGTGTGTGTGTGCGCTGGGAATCTGCCGCCCCGTGGCATCCAGGGTCAGGTCCAGGCCGTTTGTCCTCACATCCTGTTTACTGACCTGCGATCAAACTACGTCGTCGTAAGTCGTCGTGTTTTTCCAGAATGTCCTCTTCGGCCTTGACCTTCCTAAATTATGCAAATCCTTAATCACACACAAAGACGTCCTTTGTAAATTAAACCCAATTCTTTCGTTTCAACTTCTCCTTCGACGGCTGACGTGTGATAAAAAGAAAACGAAATCGCCTTTGAAGTAAGTGAAGGAAAGCGTGTTAATTAGTGGAGACTGTTTTGTCAAGTTGAGGGGTTGACGGACAAGTTTCAAAGAACGAAAAAAGAAGCTGATTAATTTCAAACCCTGGTCTGAGGATGCCTCTGTTTTTAGGAGCTGAATGATGACCACTGTCTCACAGTGTCTTCTCAATTTATGCATCTCTTCTTTGTTTTTTCTCTTAATCCTGTGTATCCCGTGTTTCTCCTGACGTGTTCCCATCAGCAGACATCATTTGTCAGCTCTGACCGTAGTTTCAAAGAAATAAATTGTGTGGTTTTCCAGTGTCAGCTCAGCCGCCCTCGGCCCCCGACAAGCCTCATTAAGACGTAGCGGTGAAAAAAAACAGCCAAAGGCCCCCACCGACTCGCCTCGTCAAGGCCTGACTGGCAGGCTAATGGCCCTGCTGGCTAATTGCATCTCATACACTCCTGCTACAGAGATTGAAATCCACAAGTCGCCTACATCATGTCATGCATACAAGTGCATTTGGTTGGCAATAAAACAAAACAAAACGGACAGCGTGAAGAATGTTCAGAGACATAAAAAGAGCTGCTTTTTAGGCAGGAAAAGGAAGTTATTAGTGTTAAAGGAGAAGTTCAGTTTTTTACAACCTGGACCTTATTTCTATCATAAAATACGTTCATTTACTCACCCGAACAACTTTGGTGTAACTTGGAGTCCTTCGGAAGATATTTAGATCCACTCACGATCTACGTATATCCATATAACGGGAGTTGTTGGGGCAACGATGCAGCGTCTAAATAAGACATTATCTGCTGTGAAACTCCTTCATTTCACCAATATGTTGTTATGAAGCACCAGCACTATTCCCCCGTGAGCTCGGAGCGGCTCGGAGTTGTGTTGTTGTTGTCACCCGGGGTTTTTTACCCCGGGTGACATCCTCTCATCCAGGAGAGCTCGGGAAGACGTAGTAAGAGGACACTGAGTGGGATCTATTCTGTTCATTCAGTGTTTTTCTAAACTGATCTGAAGTCTGCTAACGTCTCCGACCACGACGTCTCTGTTTGTGTAAATCTTCATGACCAGTCTTAAATATTGACGGAGCTGTTAGAGGCTGTTTATCGTTTACGCCGTCGGTTCTGTGGATTCACATTGATCTGACTGTAAGTGTGATGAGTCGGGCGCTAAGCGACTTAACACCGAGCTCTACAGACGTGGATGTTTTGTAAACACATCCAGATGATGATGGACGTACATGTTGGACGTCAGCAGGTCGAGCTGCTTCGGACACGTAATAAATGAAACTTTAGAGAGTGTACGTGTTGTATTTAACATGCAAAACTGAGTTGATAGAAACTTCTTAAGCGATGTAAGAGCATTACACTGACTCATTAGAGCAGATTATTCTGGTATCCAGCCGACTTTGAGGCAGATGAATGTCTGTTTGCAGCGGCTCCGACAAGAGAGACGAACTCTTCTGTGGGAGGAACTAGAATAAAATTATTCTCAGACAAGTCGAATGTGATTCACAAACAAAACAAAGTCATTAATTCTTTGTCTCAGTCATGACCTTTCCCCACCAGCTGCAGCCCACACGGCTCTGTCTGTCCATAACAATCTGACTGAAGCAGCCAAGGAAGAAAAAAACACACACACACCTGAAGTTTTTCGCATGTCAGGCGAGGTGAAGAGGAACAGATGAGACCAGAGCAAAGAGCAGACTGTCCTTTCAAACTAAAGTCAGACTTTACACACCTGATGGTTTTCTCTCTGTCCTGTAACTTTGCTGGAGGCTGCAGATTCAGGCTCGTAGTTCTGGGCCCCCTTGTTGTTCGCAACGTCCCTGCACACAGTCAAGCTGTGATATGCCAGTTGGATTTACATACCTACACATGGATGCATAAGTGCGTCATCATTATTCAATTGATTGGTGCTTTACTGTCTCGATCGATCTGATCCCAGCACTGATGCAGACACACTGAGCTGACACTGTGGTTGTGCTGGTTGTGGTACGAAAGCGATGTCATTACATTGTGTGAAGTGTATCATATATATATAGATAGATATATTGATAAAGAAGAAGAAGATGAAGAAAGGAGCTTTTCTCCTGGACCAACACTGGCTTGTCATGCATTCATGAAATATTCAAGGTTCAAACATTTGTAGCCTGATTAGTTTTTTTTTTTTTTTTTATCAAAGTGCATCTGAATATGTGATTTGTCCAGTCAAGGCTGGAGAGAAATAACAAAGACCTTCACACTGCTGTTTGGTCCTGTGATGTGTTCAAAGCGTGTAGGAGTAAGAGAGGCTGAGACGGAGACAGGGTAATAAAAGAAGAGGAGACAGTGAAAGTGAAGGGAACAAAGACGCTCAGCCGACTTCAGTGTCACATATTCCAACATGGAAGAGAGAGAGAGGAGGTAGAGGAAGAGGAATAAAAGCTGTTTTTGTCCAACATGTCCGCCTTCGAGGCGTCTGTGGAAATAAAAGAGTGAGCAGGTTTCACCTGCCGGTTACGGGTCAGGACACAGGAGCCGGTGAATGCAGCTCCTCAGGGAACAAACCCCCCTCACATAAACACATCTTATTCTCACGTTTATCAAGGTTGAATCTCAGTCATCCAACCCTCAGATGAGCCGCCTGTAAGGCCATTGTGTGGCTGTGAAAAGAACCAGAGATCTGATCCAGTCTGGACTCCAGACGGTTTCAGTTTCAGCTACGGTCACGGGCTGGATTTTATTTTCTGTGAATGAAGCCAGAGTCACAATTAACACAAAAGAATATGTGAGTGTTGTAAGAAACACAGTAAACTCCTTCTCAAGTGTCTCGAGCTGTTTTGGCAGAAGTATTGTTTCTTTAAAGAGGAACTCTGCAGGATTTCTACCTAATGTGTGATGTGACGGTTAAATGAATGACTTGTAACTTGTCACAGGGAGGACGGAGGCTCTCTGTCTTCCACCTGCGACTCTTGGCTGAAGATCAGAGCCTCCGACCCGGTGTCCCCGCTCTCGTTTCAGCGGCACCACAACACAAATGCGCCCTGTAACCTGAAATCTCTTGTTTATGGCAGATAAGACTACACAAATATTGACATCGCAACATCGTATATGATAAATAAGATTATCCACCGCTCTATTGATTGCTTTCTGGCCGGCTTCATTGAAAACAAATGCACATGGCCCAGAGGAGGAGGGTTAGTAAAACAGAGGAGAGACCGGACTTGCATAGTTCCCCTTTAAATTTGTCCTTTCCCTCCCAGGCCAATCACAAAACTGCACCTAATTAAATCTGTGCATATTGCATTGTAAATGTCTTGTGGATATTATATCGTTTATTTCTTTTCAATCACAAACTTTTATATTTTAAGTTTTCAGTGTATTCGTATATTTGCACGTTGTCCAGTCGGAGAGACGACACTGAAACAGGCTGAGAGGGGAACAGGAGGGATGTTTTCATGGCGAGCTTTGGTTTACCGTGGTCGGTCATTTCTTAATGTTTTTGTTCTTCTTTGCAGAAAAATAAAACATGAATTTGTGCACGTGTGTTTAAGATGAAAAAGAAAAAACACCACAAACACAATAGACAATGACACGTCATCTGCATAGAAACAGAGGCCAAAAACAAAGAAGAAGATGAAACAGTGTTGAAGAAAAGATCATCAACCGTCTCTGATGTTGCAGTTTGGAGTCATAACATCAGAGTCTCAGCGTGATCATCATCAGCCTGTGGGCACAGAGCAGCTGCTGCTGCTGTCGTTGTTGTTGTTGCTGTTGTTGTTGTTGTGTTCACAGACATGGGAACCCTGTCAGGTCTAATTCAGGGAACACTGTAAAATAATTTAACAACATTTCCCCCGTGGACAAGAAGTCGAGCTTTTCTGTCAGCGAGCTTTAAAAACCAGAACTCAACACGGAGACCTCTTTGCATGATGATCAGAGCTGCAGGGTAGAGCGCACACACACACACACACACACGCTGGGCTCTGTGGGAGTAGATCTGATGCAGGCTTAATTAATGATTTGATAACTGTTGAGGCGTTAAACGGAGCGTGGGGGAAAGGCACAGCTCCCAGATGAGGAGTGAAAGCAGAGCTGAACTGGCTGCTAATGTGATATGAAGGGTTTCTCTCCACCTGCTGCAGCACACACTCTCATCCTCCTCTGTTCACCTCCACATCAGCTAAACTCAGGCCTGTCTATCCTCCATATTAAACACAGCTTCAGTATTTACCAGCTCTGAAACACTGTGCGGCTGGTACTAAACCATAAAGACGAGCAATGATTGGTGGAAGACGAGGACTGTGTGTTCCCTTCACCCAGACCGGGCTGTGGTGAAGGAGATAGAGCAGATCGACCACTAATCAGACGGTGGTTCGATCCCCGGCGCCTCCAGTCTGCGTGTCGAAGTGTCCTTGGAGGAGATACTGACGCCCCAAATTGCCTCTGATGGCTTTTCCATCAGCTTGTATGGGTGTGTGAAGTACGAGTGTGAATAGGTGAATGTGCTTTGAGCGCTCGATAACACCAGGAAAGTGCTGTATAAGTGCGCTCCATTTACCCGACGCCGTTCGACCACATCATTCAGCTCGTTTGGCTCCTGTAGCTGCAAAAGGTGTCGATATCTTGGCAACCTGTTTGTAACTGTAAATAAAAAAAACATCACACCACCTCCACCTGTGACGCTTTGATGTGGCTCCAAACCTACAGCTTCACACACAAAAACTGATTTGTCCTTCAGCTGTGAAACGTCTCTGTCCATTGAACAGTGAACACATCACTGTTGAATACTCATACACATATAATATACAACACCACCACCTACCTATAGGGATATAACTGTTGTTATTCTCACTGTTATCACATTTAACAATCACCAATATATCTACTGTTGCCACTGTTTACGGTCTAAGTGTAAGTCAAAGCAGATGCTGCACCCACAATATAAAATAAATATAAAATCCAACACAAGACAATTATACGATAACTGTAGGCAATAAGATGAGACGTTTTTTATTGATCCCACTTATGGGAAATTCACAACAGCAGAGAAGTAAACAACAAGTGAAAGTAGAGAATAAAATAAACGCTCTGCACAGTTATGTGGTTATGCACAGAGAAAATATACAGGAATTATAAAAGACGCAATAGAAAGACAAAGAAAAGCATGAGCAATGTGAAACGTGCTAACGTCAGGTCTTGACCCCGCCCACTAAAGTGCCTCTGAATCGTGCACATTATGAATTTGTACAACACAAATAAAAAATCAATTTAACCTGAACTGAATGGGACATAATTCATGTTACAAACAAACAGGACTATCTGTATTAAAGCTGTGATGATTTGTGTTAATGCTCCAAACACTGTGTTTGATAATCCTCCTCTGATCACAGCAGCTTTAAAGCTGCAGGACTCAGACCTTTAATCCTACTGTCTTTATCATCTACCTGATTAAACTTTCACATGACGACATCAGAAACTGATGCAAATAAACGAAACACTTTGTTGTTTTTGTTTCTTCTCCGTGTGATGAATCTGTTAAAAAAACAAAAAAAAAAGGTGGACTGGTCCTTTAATAGTTTGTTTTTGTGTTGTTTTGCTCCTCTTTGTGCTCTTTAAACCTCTTTATGCTGCCAGTCTGTCATAATTATGTAAAGCATATATTGTAAATCTTCACCTTTGCTTTGAGGTGTCTGTTACTGTCCCTCACCATCACCGTTGATCTGGTTGAAATAAATAAAAACTGATCAAATGTAGGGCGGGGGCCCACTTCAGCACTTTTTCAGGTTGGTCCGCAGAATTACCAGCAACGGCCCTGTCTGTGCTGTCGTTCCTTACTCAAAGCTATAAAACCAGATAACATAACTATCAACACCAGCTGCTTGTGTTGTCTGATCAAATTCATCATCATTAACAGTTTTGAAAAGTGAAGAGACAAAAACCAAACATCAGTTTGTTTCTTCTCTGCTGTCATTAACAAGTCGACCACAGCTCTGCTCTTCTCTGCTCGGAGCTGCAGGCAAAGGCTGCCAATAAAGAAACAGGACAATTACACACATAATGAACAGCGCAGAGAGGTGAAATTAAAATTTCAACTGAGCCAGGTGTACGGCTGAATGAGAGAGTCAAATGTGCCACCAGGCCTCGTGAAATTAGACAGAAGGACGAGAGGAAAACTGAATGAATAATCAAACACTGAAAAACTGAAGTGAGGTGACAATTAGTCCGAGTGTGATATATGAATCAGATTCAGATCAGTGTGTGTGTGTGTGTGGTTCAGCTGCAGTGATGATACAAAGGGAGAAGCCTCTCTTTGTCTCTCATTTCCCTCCATATTCAGCGCAGTTAAAAAGCAGTCGACTGCTTTCACATCAAATATTGGTTCTGTTTTGAAGCGTTTACAGTTTTACAGAGTTTTACAAACGCTCCTCTTTCATCTTCCAAGGTTTTAAAATCATGTCGCTGCAGACTTTAGAGAAAACGACTGTTAGAAGATGAAAGTATTTTTGATTAAGAGCAGAAAGTTGTGCTCCATCTCTCTCTCTCTCTCTCTCTGATGACCTTATTTTCTCTAAATGATAATTCAGAGGTCTCCAGTTAAGCGGCCTTTTGATCCAAATGATGTTATTAATCAGCGCCCAGAAGAGAAGAACCACTAATGACCTTTATAATGAGAGGGCTGGAGTCAACATGCTTCTTCTCCTCGCCTCCTGCCGTGCACTCTTTCCCTTCAGCGTCTGCCCTTTTGTCTTCTGCATTCATTTCCTTTCTTTCCTTAACTTATTTCCTACTTCTGCCATCCCCTACTCATCCTCCTCTCCCCGTTTCTCTTCTTTTCATGTGCTTTAATTATTTTTTCATGTTTTAAAATCTGCTTAGGGGAAAATTGAGCGGTTGAGCACAAAAACGGCCTCAAAGGAGGATAAGGAACAGCCGTTTCCTCTCCCACAAAAAAAAAAAACAAAACTGTTTAGTTGATGCTTTCATCCAAAGTTTCTCTGTGTGTGTGCACTGGGAGCTTATACATTTTGTAGAACATGTATTCCCAGCAGGAAATAAACCCCACAGACAACTGCAGATGTCTAAACAGCTGCAGTCGTCATCAACATTACTTCCCATATAAACTAATTTGTTCTTGTAAGATAAAGTTCTCCTTTAAAGTTAACAATCAGAGTCATTTTATAAAGTGGTTGTCTAAACGGATGGAGAACCTTTATTTTGAAGGGATAGTCCTCTTGTAATGCTCATTTATGGATGACGTCACTTTTGTGCCACTGCCGAAGTCGTAGGTCAGTGAAAAGCCGTGTAAAAAACCCCGGATAACAACAACAACACAACTCCGAGCCGCTCCGAGCTCACGGGGGAATAGTGCTGGTGATTCATAAACATATTGGTGAAATGAAGGAGTTTCACAGCAGATAATGTCTTATTTAGACGCTGCATCGTTGCCCCAACAACTCCCGTTATATGGATATACGTAGATCGCGAGTGGATCTAAATATCTTCCGAAGGACTCCAAGTTACACCAAAGTTGTTCGGGTGAGTAAATGAACGTATCTTATGCTAGAAATAAGGTCCAGGTTGCAAAAAACGTAACTTCTCCTTTAACAGTTATTAGTTTTCAATGATGAATGTAGTCAGATGGTCAGTTTTTCTAAATGTTATCACCCAATAAAACAAAGACCATAACAGGTAATGACCTGAAATTACAGCAGAACATGTCTGTGCTGTGCTGCTGAAGTGAAACCTAATGACGACCTCTAATTAGTATGTTGGACTGTTATACATGCATTTCACTGTAACTAATCAACCATCTAAACTGTTGCCGTATCTTATAATCGGTACCAGATTACAGAGATCTTTCCAGCAAACGTCCTCTGTGTTAAATAATTATACTGTGTTGATGATGTGGGTAATTAGCTCAAGTACAAAATTTAAAAGTCCAATACTTTACAAATGTTTGTTGCCAAAATATATATAAACAATTACACTCGATTGTGCGATTGTAACAGTGACAGAAACACGCCTCTGGCTTCCTTCAGGCAGACAGACGGTCGGGGATATGTTACCATCAGAGCCATAAACTCTGCTTCAATTCGCTGCAGATTAAAAGAGAGGAAACAGCTTTGGACCACATCTGAGGATCCAGAGATCCAGATTAAAGTGATCCTCTGTTTGGACTATTTTTCTGATACACAGCTCATACGAACGCTGAGTGTCTCTCTGGTGTCTTTACATCTAGTCAGGAGGAGTTTTAACAGCTCCTCTTTGTTCTGCTCAGCCAAGGACGCCCCTCCTTCCACTCCGACAGAGCTCCAGTCACCAAATAAGTCCAACTCCCCCGTGGACAGAAACCACCTCCTGTTGTTGTTGTTGAAATGACCTTGGTCTTGTTGCACAGGAAGAATTAGAAACACAGCTTATGGAGAGCTGTGTTTGCCATCGACATTCAGCAGCAGCAGCAGCAGATAAAAAGTCCTCAGAGAGCCAGACGTCCACATCCACAGTAAGTCTAACCGGAGCTTTTCTCCTCACATGCAACGCTCCTGTTTATTATTTAATAGTCTTGTGCACAGATGCCTCATTAGTGGCTGATGATTTCCCCTAATGACAGTTATCAGGTTAATAAGTAATGAGAGTCAGGTGTGTCTGCAGCAGCCCTGAGTCAAGAAGCTGGTTCCCATTTATCACCTCACCTTGTTCACACTACGAAAGAGGAAGTGAGGAAAGAGGAAAACACGGAGCAGCAGCTTTAACTTCAAGGGACTCGCACAATTCATAAATTACAGCTAAGGAGGTATTACTGACAGTCACCTGCTAACACTGTATCACCACAACACTAATAATGACAGAGAAGAATGAAGGCTTTGATATTAATACAAGCGCATTAACGTATTGATGAAGCATGAATGTCTGAGCTTCACTCTGCGACAGTCCTGAGGAGTAATTATAATCTCGCTCTGAGTGGCTTACAGTTATCAAACAGCTCCGTCCTGCACGCTGCGCCTGAGCAAACAGAAGGGAAGTCATTTAGTGAGCAGGATTTTCCCTTAAACCCTCTGATTAACGCAGGCTGGGGTTTTTTTTAGAAAAGTGACTCATAAGAGCTCAGGAGGAGACTTTGTGGCTCACTGAACTTACAGCCCTCAAATTATGGCCGACTATTATTATTATTTTCAACAACTGATCAAAACTAATTCAACTTGCAGTAAACAAAGGAAGCATTACTCTAGAGGGCAAAGCTCATTTACTCGAGTTTTATTAATGTCACTGCTTTTTTTCTACATTAAAACGTCTCTTAACAATTATTAACTAATCAATAAATACCGCCGGTCACCGCTCACATGACGTGCATCGTTGACAGTATAGACGGTGCAGTGCAGGAAGTGTAGGTCTACTTGCACGGTGGAAAATAACAAAATAATAATTTTCCCCCGATTATATAAGTTTTGAGATCATTTGGAGCCAAAATCGAGATCACAATCAATTTTCTTTTAATTGCACAGCCCTGCTACTTAATTAAATGATATTATGA
>OMNW01015164.1:0-33216 GCA_900303245.1 Selene dorsalis
TAGCTTTGATCCATCTGATGATCAGAGACAACAAACCATGTTGAAACAGTAGGTTTGTCTGTGGAGTCCTCCCTTCACAGGTTTATTTAGGCCTAGAAGTGTGGACCCCAGCCCATAATCCTCCTGCAGACACACCTGCAGAGGAGAGTATAAAAACCCTGGACTGCACTGAGTCAAACATCAAGCTTCAAGCAGTCCCTCCACAGAAGCTCCACAGCCTCCAGACTGACCCTGAAGATGACTCCCTCTGCCAGCCTGCTGCTGCTGCTCCTGCTCGGCCTCTCTCACGCTCTTCCTCTCCAGGAGGAAGGAAGTGCAGAAGAAGACACCATCGACATCACCACCAGGATTCTCACTTCCAACAATGGCACCGATGAGATCCTGCTGGAAGGAGACCTGCTAGCTCCCAGAACCAGAAACGCCATGGTGTGCTGGTCCCAGAGCTGCCTGTGGAGGAAGGCCTCCAACGGCTATGTGACAATCCCCTTCACCATCAGCAATGAATTCAGCAGCTGGGAGAAGCAGAAGATCGACCGTGCCATGAAGTCCTACCACAGCAGGACCTGCCTCCGCTTCGTCCCCCGTCAGAACGAGCGCGACTACATCAGCGTGGAGAACAGAGCTGGATGTTTCTCCGCTCTGGGCAGAGAGGGAGGCAGACAGGTGCTCTCTCTCAACAGGCAGGGCTGCATGTACCACGGCATCATCCAGCACGAGATCAACCACGCTCTGGGCTTCCAGCACGAGCAGACCAGGAGCGACCGTGACCAGTACGTCAGGATCAACTGGGAGAACATCAACCAACAGATGGCCTACAACTTCTACAAGCAGACCACCAACAACCTCAACACTCCCTACGACTACTCCTCCATCATGCACTATGGAAGAACAGCCTTCTCCACCAATGGGCGGGACTCCATCACCCCCATCCCCGACCCCAACGTCCAGATCGGCCAGAGGCAGGGCATGTCCTACTGGGACATCATGAGGATCAACTTGCTCTACGGCTGCTAACAGTGATGCTTCTAATCAGAGTTACCATTTAGCAAAATGCACCAGAATTATGTTTTTTCCGTTATCTGTAAGGCAAAACAACTATGCTATGAATTCCGGTTTCCATTACCATATTCCTTAAGATGTTTAGACAATAAAATACATACTAAGGTCAAGATGAAAATGAATCACAGAATGTCTGTAATAAAGTCAGTGCAAAAAAAGGCTGATTCCTGTGTTGTGTTGGTACGGTTGGCACTGTTTTGAACTGTAAGTGTAAAATAACACTTACAGTCTGAGTTACATCTGAAGAGCCAGTCCTTTTTTAGCTTCACAATAACAGGTGCTCAGACCCTATATCCCAGTGGGGGTGTGATGTGAGTAGGTGGGTGAAAAAGTGGGGGGGATTCATCTGCTGTTTCAATGTAGGCTACAATAGATATCAGCTTCAAAATTGTTCTATTTTGAACACAACACCATTTATAAGGTGGATAAATTAATAATGAACACTTTTTTTTGTGTCCTCAAGGTGAATTGCAGGTTTGAAAATGATTTTTTTTTCTTTTCCCTTTACCCCAGTGAGTGCCAGCCTTAGCATGTTCATCCCATCTGTTTTCATCTTCCTGTGGTATCTCTCACCTCGGCTTCCTGCCTGCCAACTATCCCTGCCATGAAGTGAGAACATTTCTTACAGGCTCTGCAATGCATATGTTGGACCTTACTCCAGGCACAGCAGACACACATAAAGGCACTTTTGGTTCTAAACCTATGCTGCACAGGAAGTTAATACCCTCTACAATAAACATCTGAAATCTGATCAATAAGAACAATAAAAAAAAAAATCATACTAAAAAAGCTTGTCATTAAACTTAAAATGTTCACTTATGCTGATACGTCAAAGCACCACTATTTAAAAAATACATGTGGTTATCTCAAAATGTAAATAGCTGTTTGCTTTCTTAAGTGACCTCCAGTGGTTACTACATTTAATGACAATAAATATTCAATCCAATTAAATTATCAAATAAATTATCCAGATAATTTATGAGTAAAAACACTGAAATGTACCATCATCACAATAAAAAGACCAGCATTTGAACTTACAAGTAAAAATACAAATGTATTTTCTTTAAAAAGCACTTACAGTATGATCAATTGATGTCAAAATTGGGCAGAAAAACTCTCTTCTCAGTATGTTTATGATATTTTATCACTATCACTAATGCATTCAGTTGTTGTCATCGATGGAGTAATGTATAGAACTAGTGTAGGGCTACTTTCTATAGTGCTGAGTTGTTTCATCTATAACATAGCATAATATTTTGAATATTCTGAAAAGTAATAGTAATAGTAGAATAAATGTACAATTTGAACAACGCTGAATTTACCATTTTTAGGTCCACAAAAGTCTATGGCATTACAATATTATAAGTGTTATAGTGCATGTAACTTGTGCCACTAGATGGCAGCAAATTACCAGAAAGGTTATTCATGCCTCTGTCTTCCTGCTTTGATTTTTTTATATGCCATGAAGCTGTTATTCAGTTACAGTGAGACCTAACTATGTGGCAAGATTATTAACAATAACCTCTCTCCACTGATCTCTGATTAAAATCAGGACTCATCTTAAGATCCTTCTCCTTATCTTTGAGGCCTTGAAAAATTCAGCTCCAGATTATTTCAGGGAACTATTTATATCTCTGACCCTCTGGTCATCTGAGCAAGGGCTATTAGTTGTACCTTGTTGAAGACTGAAAAATGCTAGTACTGAGGGTTTGTTGTCGTGATTTCCAGGACCCTGAGAGTCAGGTCAGCACACTCTCATGAGCTTAAAACCAACCTAATTTGTTACAGTGCTCAAGTTATTTTCTACACTTTTTGTTATCTCTTGGTTTACTGTCAGAAAAACTACATTATCACTTTAATGTAACAATACTGTACATATGTGCTGCACATACTGCAAGATCCTTTAACTGATGTATTGAGATTGCCGTTTCATTTAGTTCATTCAGTTTCATTGCAGTCTTGTTGTCTTCTTTGATTTTTGTTTACTACTATCTGGTTCTGCTTTGACACAATTCCCCCCTGAGACCATAAAAATTAATTTTGTCTTTTCATGTCCTGGTCTCAAGATGATAAGAGGTCACATGTTTCAATCTCCTGAGACTCAGGAAGGAAATGAGAAACTCATCCCTCTCATCCCTAAACATACAGTATATGGTTCTATATTATATTGCAATATTATATAACATATGCATGGCCTTCACTGGTACATAAGACTAGTTTTAGTGAGCAGCTAAGATGTCACTCTGCAAGCTATCTCTGTCGACATAGACGTTAAACACATAAAGTACATTGCCCATAAGAAGAGGTTTTTATAATTGAACTGTTAGTGGTTTGGATGCTTTCCACAAGGAGAGCTAAACAGCAGCTCTTGCGGAGGGACAGCAGTACCCCCCATTCAGAAATTTTGCCAACATAACTTCCTTCCTGACTTTTGCACTCCAAACTCCATCTGAACATCCATATCTCCAAAAACCAGCTCCCACAAACCAATTCCTCCACTTTGACATTTTTTCTTTGAGTTCTCAAAGATGACATTTTGGGTCATCATGATGTGGTATCCCCTGACTGAAGCTTTCTTTAACTCTACAGCCCTTTCATTTATAGGCAGAAACGAAACACTGATAAACAAAACTGAGGGGGAAGAAGTCAATGGCAGCCATATATCATGTAGCCATTACCCCATCTACCTCATCCGTTACATATACTGTCAGGAACACAAACACATGCTGTGGCTGCTTTATTCTAAAAACTCATGAGTGCAGTGCCGCCTTTACTACTTATCTTACTTAAAATTCATAACAAACCATCTACTCTGAAAGCACTCCATTGTTAACAAAAATATGGGCTTTGCATTTTGAATAAGGAAATAATCTTCAAACTACAAAGCATCTGAATATTGAGACATCTTCAAGTCAGTCTGAAAGCAGGTATGTGCTTTAATTCAACGGTCTTCTCCGCAACACTTGCAGTGAATATTATGCGTTCTTATACGCTGCTAGCAATGAGCTTTGATACATCAGTGTTATTATAAATAGCCAAAGCCACCATTTGTATGTGTTGTGGTGCCAACTGAATAAAAGGTTTTCTTTCAGGAGGTTCAAGCAGCTTCACAGGTAAGAAGCCATAAGTTGTTATCATTGTTCATCAAGTAATCATTATCCTGTATACAAAAATACATACACAATATGTACTTACACATATCCAAAAGACTATTTACCTAGAGTGCAGATGTGAGCATATAGAATTTTTAGATGCATGCTGCTTTAAAATACTTAAACTAAAAACGACTGTACAATGTTTTTAAGCTATCTGGCAACGTCACTCTTGATATCGGGATAAATATATGTCATATGTAGTACATTTCTGGTTACAGAGCTTATTTCATCTGGGGAACTATGAGTCAGCGTGGGCGCATGCGAGTGTCACAATTCAGTTTTATAACACAATGAGATGTGTTCGAAGTCACAACAGAACGTATGATGTCACAGATTGGACAAACTAGCTGATGTCACAATGGAGCTAGTTGTGTGGGAGATTCTGAAGTTTTCCTTAACTTTCTGACGCCCGTGCAGTTTTTGGGTTTTTTTTTTACGTAATAAACCCGTCTTTTGATGACCATCATGATGAATATTTTGGTAGGTCATTTACATTTAGCAAATCAGAACAGAAGTCGAGTGGTAAACTTGCCTGTGTCCTGCACTTGTAACGAGAAATATAGAAGATCCTTTCTACCTTTAGTCTTTGAGCTTTTTTAATTCTTCTGCAAATGGTGATGAGCTGACAGACAATTGAATTTTACTTTGGGGATTAATTAAGTAATTCGTATCGTATCGTAAAAAGGTAAAGATCGACGTGCTGCAGACATTATGAGGCTGTACTAGCTACATGACGCTATAGCTAGACCTTAAGTGTGTTGTGATGCGTGACTTGGAAGTGATAGTTCAGATTTGTTGACTTGTGGTTGTGAGACGTAGTGATGTAGTCAGTGTATTACCTGCAGAAAACAGACAGCATGCTCCCAGTTGGAAGAGCCGGTCCGCTACGTGTTGCTCTGCACAGGGCCATGACAAACGCCGGTTTAAGCTTCTCACACGCCCATCGACTTCAGTTTCCATTTAAATGTTCTTCCCACACTTTCTGCGCCTGCGGCCTAATGCGGCGCAGGTACATGGTAGTGCAGCGGCTGAAAAATGTAGTGCCAGAAGAAAGTGTTGTTTTCACAGGAAGATAAAGCGCTGGAAATATTCTACATGAACCCCACATTACCCCTACACCTATGCCTATAGGGATTATGGCAATAGGCGAATTTGCCAAAATGTTGAACTATCCCTTTAAGGAAAACTCTGTTTAGTTGATTTTAAGGCCTACCCAGACAAGGACAAAGAGTTATACCTGTGGGCTGCCCCACAGGAGCATGACACAGAGAAGAGATTTGGCCATGCAAGCCAACCCCCTGAGCAGTGTTGAGATTAAGCTCTCTGACTGAGAGGGCCCTGTTTGCCACTACATGGAAGTGGCCCAATAGCTGAACTTTAAAGGTACATGAATTCAAATGTGGAAACACTACTAATATTCATTTCATGATAACACATGTACTAAAACTGATTAATAGAATACAACTGTAACATGATTTGACTGAGTCAGCATTAATTCTTCAAGTTGACTTTCTAGCAGAACTCTGTGTGCAGTGATGATGACATATATGTTACGGTTATGCTTGTGTTAATGTCATCTCGTTACGACAAGCCTAGTTGATTGTAGCTCAATGCATATGGAAAACGATGGCTGATTTTACAGTCTAATGTGCCCATAATGACCTTCAGCTATCTCTGCACTTAATCTGCTCCCGTGTTTGTCAGAGAAAATTGCATTAGCTTAAATAGCACCAAACAAATCCACCATTACCTTAAAGAGACCTTTGAAAAGAAAAGGCATTTGGCTCCAAAGGGAGATGTTCTCTTTTTTTGGGGAAAAATGCTGCACTTAAGCAAATCATTGAGGATTTCTGGGAGAATCGTTCCTCTAAATTTAAAACGACTGAAAAGCCTAGATGTTGTTTTCTTCCCAAAAACAGAATAACATGGTAAAGTGAGAACTGCACAGAAAATGACCTACATGCGGTGAAGAGAAGCCATCGCTTGTAACATGTACCTGTGTCCTATTGTAGCTTTAATACAGTAAGAGCAACTGGACTGTAAACTAACAGTGACAGACAAGTTGGATCCTTGTGGCAGAACAACCAATCCAACCTCATGTCAAGCTCGATATGATCTCTTCTAGTTAAATTCATTCAGACTGAGAACAGTTCAGCTACTGCCAGTAAATGGGTATATTTGGCCTAATATCTCAGGCATTGTCTGACCTGGCTGACATAATGTGAGAAAAGTGAAGCAGCAAGTAGGGGTGATTTTACCAGAGGTGGAATGATTCAACAAGAGCAGCTGGCTAAAACAGAACAGATTTAAAATGAACTCTGTCAGAAAGGCAGGGCTGTCTTCAGGTGGCTGTGTATGCTGTACATTTTCCATGCATCTTTGTGCATTTTCATGTTGATCTGCACATTGAATTGGCAGCTGTAATAAGGTAAACATAAAACACAGAGGTCTCCAAACTTCAACAGCTGTCCTCTAAAAAGCCACAGGTATGTCCATCTGTTTTGTGAGCAGTACATCTGAAACAAATGTTGAAAGGATGCCTGTGTGATGTTGTGCTCATCGGACAGTGTGCTCCCCGCTCTCTAGAAGAGATGTAATAGGAGTGGACAGGTCTGTAAAAGATCAGTGAACAGTTAATGAACTCATGCACTCCAGCCAAGAAGGGAGGAGACAATAATGTGGGCCAAGTGCAAAACAATGTAAGGAATAACTTGTTCTACTATAACAGTAAACAGTCATCCAACACAGTATTTCATCTCAACTGAAAACATCTCTAGTATCAGTAATATGGATCCTGTGTTTTGTAGGTGACTATGTTTATTATATGTATATTATTATATGTTTATATATATTTTTTTATTAAAGGTGGGGTTGGAGATCTATTTCTGGAGAATTTTTTACTGAATTGCTTGAAATCCTCCTCACACCCCGACTGCAACCAATTAATTAAATGCTTTTTCCGTTTTCCGCGATACTGTCCCGTGTAGTGGGGCTTCACCTTGATGTGAACCCAATGCTGAACAAGCGTTTATGCGTTCCTGCGCACTGGAGGCGTGGCTTCAGAGAGAAGTCTGAGGAAAGGGGCTTGGACTTTTGAATTGTGTATTTTCAAAAAGTGGCCTGCTTGAACCATTTTTCCAGGATCTCCAACCCTACCTTTAAGCCAGTGGCTCGTCAGTCATGAGGTTAATCAGCACAAACACCATAGCTCCTGACTGGTAGTACTCACTGCTCTGGCCACATGGACCCAGCTTCAGGGTCTCCAAAGGATGCAGTAAGACAGGTTGAAAGATGGTAACATTTGTGATAAAATGTACTGTGCTTACGAGCCCCGTTGGAGACCAGCAGTGTTAACATGTTCTCACTCCCAACTCATCACATACATTGGTTTGGCTTGGTCTGGACCCCTTGGCATAACTTTTTGCACCAGAGGCTCCATTAGCATGGTTTTTTAATTTCTTTTTCAATGAATCAAGTATCACAATTATAAATAGCAGTGGAGTTACCTGGTTTGCATCCAGGGTCCTGTGGTTAGGTTTGAGCAACAAAAGTGCCTTGTTAACTTATTCTCATGTTGTTTGATACAGAGGTCACTGACTTCAACACCTTTTGACAGAAATTAGCAGGCATGTAATGATTTTTTATTTTGTCAACTGAAAAAATGGTTTTACTATAATTGGTCTTAAAATCTGGTGTGAAAGAGGCCTGTCAGAGTTACATAATGTGTGTTGCAGCTCAAGCCTGTTAGATAAACCTTCATGGGAATCTGTAGCTATTGTACACACACAATAAAAGTTGGAGTGACAGGTCATCCAGGGAATGGATTATAGTTAATCGGATTTTGCATTCAGTTTGTCTCATCTGCAGTATGACCTTGATAGGTTTCCTCATGTTTTCAAGCTGCTGATCTGAATTTCCATCATTATACTGTTAATACATTTTACTCATTGCACACACAATGCTATGGTCTATGAATTGTAGCTCACATACAAAAGGAAAGAGGAACAATTTTTGGAGAAATAGCACATTGAGAAAATTGTAGGATCTTTGATGGCTGAGTAGCTAGAGCTAGTTACATACTGCTCTGAGATCAGTTATGATATTGCACACATACTGTAAGTAGAGACCTGCACTTACAGCTTAGGAATCTGTAGCAAGAAAAAAAACACAAGTACACTTTGATTCATCGTCTGTTATCAGTGCAAGTGGTCTTACTAATCGCTTGTGTCAACAAGCTTGATGACAAGGTGTATTGTGGAGCAGCTTTTAATAACTCCTTGCAGGGAAAGCTTTCACAGACATGAAGTATTTATTCAGTTTACATGTTTACAGCTATCCATTTAACATGGTACCCAAGTCTTAACAATCTGTTCTGCATCTTTATTATATCCTTTCGTCTCTGTTGATCAATGTTTAGGATTCTCTGTGCAAGATCTGAAATAACTTTGAGAAGTTTTAGACATACTGAGGCTGCACTCTTTCTGTATCTTTGATATGTTTACAGTTAGTTCAGGAATAATCTACTTTTCAGGCAGCATGTGAGTTTTGCTTTGTCTGCTTTGAATTGGCTGATTTCAAAACCCACTGCCAAAAGCAAACATTACCCAGAAGTCCCTGCTTCATCATAACAGCCATGCATTTAACGGACAGTGACCAGCAGTGTCACTGTAATCACATCACATTAATTGTTGAAGCCAACAGTGGAATCACACATTGAGATGGTGGCTTGTGAGCAGGGGAGGGGGCTGTGTGGTTCTTAGTCTCTGGTTACCTATGCGGAAAACTGTTCCGACCATATGACTATTGTCTAACTATCGCGATGACCATAGATTAGGTACTAAGCAATGACCTACTTAAAAACTTTAAATCACATTTTGTTGTACCTTCAAAATTGCAACCTCAGTAAGTAACCTCAACAGTCACTTCTAAACCTGCAGGCAGTATGCAACCAAGTACACAACATAAGAAACATGGTTGTGTAACCAGACAATCAGTTTTCTATTTATCCTTTAGTCCTGAAGCTTTTCACAGAGTATGGTGGATTTATATTGTAGATAGCTGACTTGTCTCAAAATAGACAGTTACACAATACACAAACCATCAAACAGCTCCTCACCATGTTTTACTATGTTCATAAAGGTGTTATATAACCCTCGAAGTAACCACGGCCTCAAGCACTTCACACATAAAGACACATCTGAAGACAAACCCACTGGTCTAGAAAGTGAACGACATTTTATATTTTTAGACTTAGTCTACACATGCATGTTAGATGCTGTTAGATATAACTATTTCCAGCCAACAGATAAAAGTGAAATGTGAAATAATTTAACCAGTTCTGTAAAGCCCCTTTCCCACTGGCCAAAAACCCCATTTAAGTCTGCTACCAATCAGCTTCTGACCGCAGTTGGAAAGGACCCGCGTCGACCTGCGTCAACCCACGTCAAACGTTACACCGGGGTCAACCTGCTAATTTACGTGACGTCACGCCAGTGGCTACTTGTAGAAGACGCTTTGCTCGCTCTCAATCAACATGGCACGGCACTGGCAAGGCAGCGAGATAACAGAGCTTCTCATGCTCAGTGGGGAAGAGGAGGTTCAGCACCGGGGAGCAGGAATAAACACTGACCACTGCCTCGCTAGTTTCCTTGCTGCTTTCCACTGTTTACTTTGCTGTTTTCTGATGTTGTCATCAACGTGATTACATCTCTGGAAGCGCAGCAGTGGGAGCGAACAGCCATGCAGGCTGGAGATCAGACGTAGGTTTTTTGACCAATGGGAAAGGAACCTATGCCGATTGTAAGCAGGTCGACCCACGTTTAAAAAACCCACATCAACCCGCTAATTTTAGCGGGAAAGTGGCACACATTCCTGTTGGTCTCTTCATCACATGGTGCTCTTAGTGCTGAAGTAGCACGGTTGTCCTTCTCCTTGACTAAACACAGTCAGACACCTGTCGTCGGATTTTGGCTCAGCCCGTTCACAGTTGCTGTCATTTCCACCAGTGGCCATTCCTCTTTTAGAGGGCAAAACAGCGGCAGTACATTTCAAAGACTCTGTTACCACTGTATTACTTTGCTTGTCTGACAATTCTGTAGCTTTGTGGGTGCAGCTCCTAAGTCCCTTGCGGAAGCGTATGGTAAACAGGCCATAGATGATGGGGTCCAGGCAGGCATTGAAAAGACCAAAGATGAACAGGATGTGGGTGAGGGAGTGAGAGACCTTTCCCTCTAGGTCATCTGGGAAGAACCAGTACCACAATCCCAACAGGTAGTATGGAGTCCAGCAGACTATAAAGCATATCACTATGACAATGCTCATTTTCAGAGTTCTCATTCTCGCTTTGGGGATGTTGTTCTTTGAACAACGTAGATGTGGCTCATTGGAGGACACTAGAGAGAAGAAAAAGAGTCAGGTATCAGTGGATAGCTGGCATGTAAGCATAAAAGTAATGGTCTCATATTATACACCACACTTACACAAGATATTTGTGGTTTTAAGAACCTCTCAGGCCTCTCTCTGGAGCTCTAGTAACAACAGGTTAGCGAGCCAATCAGAAGAACGGAGGCTCTGAGCCTCGCCTCTTACTTTGTGAATACAGTCTGTTTGCATTGGACTGAGCACTTTCATATTTTCAAGACATTGTTATATTTTTCCCCTGATCTGTATTCAACAAAGACAAGGGTATCTAGCTTTATACAATATGCATAATAGCATGAAACATTTTGTTTTAGATAAAGGAGTAGAACTTAGATCCTTTCCAGATCCACTTGTCCTGAACAAACAAACCCCGGCCTCAGCAGAGAACTTACAGCTCTTCTTTGTCATCCGTTTAGAGATTTGAATAAAGATCCTGGTGTAGCAGACGATCATAATGACCAGTGGCAGCAGGAAGAGGCAGCAAAAAGTAAACATATTGTAAGCGGTTTCCTGCCAGTGAGTGACAAAGCTCCCCCGCGTGGTGCACTGAGTGAAGTTGGCTGGATACGTGATGGTCACGTTGTGGAAAATGAACATCTGTGGAGTTAGAAATGAAATTATATTAGGATACCTTTTCATTGGCAACTAGTATTTTATTTATCCTGGTTGTTTGTCAGAGTTGATATGTAAAGACTGAAACATTATGTGATATTGATCTCACAGTGAATTGACTAAATAGCCCACTATCCCTCAGAATTATGGTTATGTTGGTTGCATTGATTTACATGCAAATGCCAGTATTCAATGTCATCATGAAACAAAACTGAAGGATTTTACAGGTTTGACTTTGACACTTGACACCTAACAGTTAACAGCTGACTATCACATGCTAGTAACACTGACTACCAAGGCCAAGAACTCTCTAATACAGCATCCACATTGGCAGTGAAATTTTCTTCACTGCGTAGAAGCTGGTTCTGGTTAGTGCAGCTCCGCCCTGCTGTTTAATGGATTTGTTACGGTTATACTTCAGCAGCCACAGCTAAACTCATTACCAGTGACAGCCTTTTCCAAACACATTGGTTTGTGCCCCAGTCCTAAAACCAAATTCAGTTGTGTTCTCTTCTCTCCTATACTCTTACAATACCTTCTATATTTGAAGCGAGACTGTCTAGAGTAGCCTATATATCCTAAGAGCAGCCGGGGTTATATAACATGCAATCTGTCTGTTTCTTCCTCACCACATTACTAGAACTATCTCCACGCTGGAGTTTCCTAATTTGTCTTCTATGAGGATCACCAGCTGGTGAGGATACTGTTTTTTTTGCCCAGGACAAATTCCTTTATTCTCAATATTTTAGCATAATATTATCTGTTATGTATATTCAAAAGAAACCGTTCTCCTGCAAAACAAAACTAGGTCAAAGCGTAGAACATATTTAGCTGGACCACGTATACTCAATGTGGCAGATTGAGGACGAATTTTAAAACTACTGCAATCAACTGAAATCATTGCATCTAATTGTATTCTGCCAAGAGTCAGCCATTTTCAGAATGATGTGTCTCTCATACTCTGTGCTCACATGTCCAGTAGTTTGAAGCAGTGACTGAAATCCTGCCCATTCAGACCATGTTAACTTAAAACCTATTGACAAGCTGCTGGTCTGCTGCTGCTACAACCAGCGATTGACTAAAACAATTACTCAGACAAAAAGTCAGATACAGAACACTCTGGTTCTTACTTTGTCTCTTATGCAGTGAATTGCCTGTTTTCAACCACTGAATTTCCCCCAAAACGTGTCTGAGGCCTTTCCAAAAAGGCAACAGATTTTTATTTGAGGTAGGTTTGTATCAGGGTCAGGTTTTTATTTCAAATCCTCTCAGCTGACTTGTATAATTGACCATAGTATTTTCCCATGAAGCATTTTTGTCCATTTACTTTGTTAAATTAAGGCATCATTGCATGTTAAGTTACTGCCCTGTGTTGTGCTGTTTCTGTCGTTTAAATGCTCTGTTCAGTGCTTCTGCTGTTTAGTTATTTGCCCATTTTGTCAATAACCAAATATGGTGAAAGTAGTGCATTTGCTGTAACAGAGCCAATTCTCATTGAAAGCACTTCTCTGTTTCCCTATAGGTCCCCAGCAGCTGTAAAAACAGAGTGGTAAGGTGTCTGCCTGTGCTTGTGCATACACCTAAACGTATTATAAATGTCTACGGGTCATATTTGAGACATGGTTGTTTAGGTTGGAAGACCTGTTGATTTAAAAAGACTTAATTTGTTGATATTGCATCAATCTATAACGCACAAATCTTTTAGATTTAAACTGAAACGTGAACTGAAACTGAAAATTTCAAACTGTTGTGATGCAGCCCTTTGAAGAATCATAATCAAAGCTCTGCGTATTGAATGGATTGCACAGTGTTGCCACACATCTGCTGTTCTTTCATAACATGATCAACAGTGCTACGTGCTATGCAGCCAAATATCTTAATGGTTACAGTGAAGCATCTACGCTGGCAAGATTAGGGATTCCCATCCTTGTGTTAGCCAGTGATAAAGCCACTAATCCCTGACACAGAGACTGTGTGGGGCCCTTAAATCATGCAGCAAGGTTTTCCTGCATCGAAGTCTCAAGAATTCGCCACATGTATGTACATGCACAGAAATGAAAACAAAGATAATGATGAAACACACATATGACATAGTTTCATGTAAATTATAATTCCCTTAAGCATTATGAGACTGAATAATATATGTAGATCAAATTATCTACTGGCAGGAATAAAGACCTATAACCTGCTCAGTTTAAGAAAAGCCTCACACAAAAGATGGAGATCATTTCTTTCCATCTTATAATGCAGCGCTTCACTATGACTCACTTTCCTCAAAGCTGTCAGTGTCAGTTTAACTGAGCCAAACAATCTGTAATCACCCAACCTGTCAAACAAGCTTCACCTGGCCTTACCTGAGGGACTGAGAACAAGGCGCTCATAGTCCACGCTACCATCAACATGACCCTGTTCCTTTTGCGGGCCATGCTGATGGCCAGAGGGTTGAGGATAGCCGACTGTCTGTCCAGGCTAATCACCACTGTGATGAAGGCACAGGAGTACATTGCCTGTAGTTTGAGGAACATCAAGAATCTGCAGGCCATGTCCCCGGCCAACCACTGCACCGTGATGTTCCACACAGCGTCCACAGGCATCACGATGAAGGTAACCAAGAGATCGGCCACAGTCAAGTTGATTATCAGCACTCTGACGTGTGATTTGCGCTTGTGGCCGTTGGCTGCCCAGAGCACAGCCAAATTGCAGAAAGTGGAAATGCCACACAGGATGAAGGTAATGATCACTCTGACTTTCGCTGCTGTGGAAAAGGTAGGCAGCTGCAGCGGCGTGTCCAGTGATGTCCAGTTACAGTAGGGAGCCAGCCCGTCACAGCTGGCATTGAGGTCAAATCTGGCACTCTGCTGATACATGATGACTGGAGGAGCACAGCAGGAGGAGGCATTCATTTTCTGACCCTCACCAAGGAGTCAGCATCTTGTCCAGCTACATGGTGGTGCAAAAGGGAGACGAGGCAAAAATGGATCAACCAGTCGATATAAAAGACTCATCTGTATGGATTTCCATAAGAAGTAGTTCTAGACTAGTTCTGTGAGTAACACAGTGGCTGACAGAGAGGGAGCAGTCTGCTGGGTAGGGCGCGTAACTCTGATGCTCACTGGGATGGAAAGATGCTATGATTGCCTCCAACAATGCCCCTCATGTGCAAAGGGAGGGAGGGGGACGGGGGGCTGTTGAATACACAGTAACACCTGACAATCCCATAACCCATCTGTTTAATTATACCCAGAAGATTATATCCTCTTATCTGACAAGTGGGCTAAATGGAATAAACAAATGTTTCAGGAAACCTTATCCTGGTGTGTAGAAAACAAACTTTCCTATTCAGAAATCATATTTCTGCCTTGGAATAGTGAAATTTGTAATAAATAAAAAACTATAATGGCTTCAATTTCACATAATGAAGTTCTCTTATCTCTGCAGCTAAACTGAAGGTAGTAATAGTAGTAGTGACCTAGTCTGTGTCATTAGCGTGAACTAGGCTATAATTGATTATTAGGGTGAAACTCGCCCTAAAATAAAGTTGTCCTGGTTCAGACAATAAAGTAAAAGGCACGTTTAAGCACACACACTAAACGCAGCATGAGAAGACTTACGTACATAAATGTCCGTGTATTAATGTGCAGAGTATTTCCACCGTCAAACAATGTGATATCCTCTGTGTGGAAGTCCCGGACTCCGCTGCGGCTCCATCTCCCTGCTGGACTCCTTAATGGTGACTTTCCGGAGAGTCCGTCAGTGGGTCTGGAGGAGAGAGGAGAGGGTCCTGTCTTCCCCCGCAGTTTGACTTCACTGCGCTTCTTTCACATGCGTTTTGTAGCCTGCGCGCCCCCTGCGTCCTGCGCGCCAGTCTCTGTGTAGGCGCGACCACGAGCATCTCCGGAGTCGCTTGTTTGTTTTTTCTAAGCTTGTCCCCGCCAGAGTCAGCGTGAAGAAACATCCCTGTCCTTTGTAGAAGTCTCATTATTGAATATTTTCAAGACCATCCAAACCTGCTTTCACGAGTGTCCACAAAGTATCCAGTCTGTAGTGCTGTAGCATGAGAATGAATGCATTACACGTGGATATGCGTATTTTGTCCTCTGTGATATTTATTCTGTGCCAGTGTCTCCTTCAAAACTTTCTTTTCTTGTTCATCTCTACCTTTTCCAGTCTTCCATCTGTTTTTCATTTGCTCAAACATTGCAAATAATGGAAAGACTCTTTAGAGGACGGTTCCCCTCCAGTTCCAGACGCTTTCTGGTGTCTGATTTAACAAAGGACAGGCACTAGGTCTTATTGTTCTCTCCATCTTACTGCATTTTGATACAGCACCTCTGCACAATTGAAGCCATCCGATTCACATCATAAGTAACACAGGGTTACAAGTGGCCTCATACACAACGTCTTTTCGCTATTATGACTGAATTTCTTCCATATGTTCAGCTCAGCACACTGAATTTCTCCTTCAGTCAAATCACACATCTGAGGGCCCCACTTGTAATACTGGGCCCCACTAATGCAAAGGTTTATTTGTCAAATGTGGTCTCAGACACTGTTTTTGGGTTTTGGGTGGGAATGGCAGTGGTTAAAGCATAAGAAATGTCCCTTTTTTTCTTTTACTTTGTGTGACAGGCTGTTAAGGAGCCTACAGTGAACCTGAAGTGCTCTTACCACCGCAGTCTTACAGCAAGCTCTGCTCGTGTAACTGCACAAGAAATCAAACTCATTGTTGCAGCAATGCTTTTTATAAATACATCAAATTTAATCTCCTTACGTCTTTTATTGTCCCACCAGTTCCAAAAGCTGTGGCTCTAAGCTTAGTGTAAATGTGTTTTCTGCACTTCTAGAGGAAACTTTTTTCATCGCTGATGTGTTCAGTATTTTTATAGTCTGACCTTGAAGACAACACTCAACAGATGCAGAGCCCTATGAGCTGCTACAGGGCTCCAGCCTGACTCCGAGCTGGCTCTTCTTCTCAGAGTCTAGGTAACTTGGTGACTTGTTGTAGATGTCTGTTTTCTTCTGCGGCCAGCTACATTAGCACGATAACCTTACCAAACTCAGTTATACTACTATTATGAATATGTTCAACAGATGTTGCCATCACTAGCTGCCTAGCTGGTGATGTGCTTTAATGTGCACAGGGTCACTTTGTAGTTCTGCTTCTTATATTAGCATTTCAATCAAAAACAAACATCAAAAGAAATCATACCAAATCATCAACCAGTGTAAAAAAGAAAGAACCAGGGTGAGGTGGATGCAATTTTTTTTTTGTGCCTGGTTATTAGACAAGCTGCAGCCTTCTGGACTAAATGTAGGTGGTGGATTGATTTTTGACTCAGGCACAGAGTTGTACTGATTTGCAGTAGTCGATAATACCTTGCTAAGTGAGAATGTGAAGAGGGATGACTGATGAAGGGTTTGTTAATTTGTTTGGTCTGATGGTGGCCAAATCTTTACACAGCCCTTTTTTTTTTTTTTTTGCAAAGCTACTAAAGCCAACACCAAAACCAATGTCCTATTTTGGCACATGTATGGTACACCCTCTTACAGCAGCTTCACATTATTGTAAAAGTGAAAACATTACATTACAATCAATAGACGTTTCATGTCAGTAATGGATGTGTAATCTGAGCTCTTTATATGAAGTTGACAAAAGAACTCTTATGTGAGCTTTTCTTATAGGCGCTGGAGGGGAAAAGAAAAATGGAAAAGGCACTTAATGGTAAACTTAATGGATTATACCACTGTGAGGAGCTGGAGATTTTTAAAACCATGGTGTGGATATGAAACATAGGCTTTGCCTGACCGTGAACTGAATTAAATCCAGTGAATAAATGGAACACGTACTTGGAAATATTTTATTTTTCCTCACGGCCTATTAGACAATGGAGAGAGAAGAGTGACAGAGAGGACGTTGAGACAGAATGACATTGTGGGAAAGGTTAGGACCTGAATTCAAACCATCAGGCAATGACGTAAACTGCTGTTCCATGGTGATTATTTTAACAGCATGATAAGGTATCAGGTTGTAACAGAGGAAAGAGACGCATCTGCTCATTCCTCTCAGACCACTGACAGTTGCAAAACATGAGCTAAAGTCATGCTAAGAAACCATTTTGTAACCGTGCTTGTTAACTCAACGACATTGAAAATGAGGGAAACCTCAATGTCTTTTCGAGAATAAATAAAGGTTTTAATAATAATAAAGTATTCATATGGACCTAAACCTGTTTTTCATTCAGCCTTTGTTGCCCCACATCATATAAACAGAACAAGCGTGTTTGTTAAGAGGATTATTAAACACAGATTCACTTTTATTAAATCACCATCTATGCTATTCAGCTGGTTCAGTTACATAATAATGATGGGCAGTATTTATCTTTTCAAAGACTAAATACAAATAGGATGCTAAACAGCACTATAACTGGTCTTTATACAGTCCAAACTCTCTTTAGAAATTCAAATGAGAGATTCAGTTGATGCTGTCTTTGATGTGGCGGAATCAATTATTTTTACATCACTACAAATGACATTAAAGTGAAACTAAATTTTTCTATTTTGACCACTGAGGAGAGAAAACAGATATCTTGTTGAGATGTCATTGCCTTACCTGACAGCTACACACTCCCCTCTCTTCAGTGGTGGATTATCAGCTGTGCAAAGTGATGGAGCAGCGGATTGGAACTGGCTCGTAGTTTGTGCAGATGTCAGACTCTGGGCCATTGTCCAAACAAGCTGTGACCTTCCCAGCTCCACAGACATTAGAGACTCATTTTCAGCGTAATCCAAGTAATTGTGCTGCTTGTATTGAGGTTAAGTACTGTTATCGTTCATTGCTTCACTGCAATTTAGCCCACCCCTACCCCCCAACACCCAAGACGTGCGTGACTTGACCAGGCTGGTTCTGTCTTACCCTGGACTCATGACCTGCTTCTTATACAACAGATGACAGCAACCAACTATCTCCCTGTTTTTTTTTCTCTTGAAGCCAAAAGGATGCTGAGTGTACCAGTTTTTACATTATGGTGATTTATTATATATGAATGCATATTTCATTTCGGTTTGCTCTGTAGTAGTCTACAGTAGTCCTCATGTCATGTTATGTCATGTCAACTCATTCATAGATATATGAACTTATTTTACAATCAGCATACACACAGACTGTATCTGTTGTCTGGCCCTGCTTTATAGACTGAAATTGTAAAACAAAGCCTTAATTATTTTGGTGTTAGCGTCGATACCTGTTATTTAGTCTTGTCTTGCTGCCATATTATACCGACTGGTTTTGCTTGCCCTGCCAGGTTAAATCAAGCCAGATAAAAAAAACAAAAAAACAACAACAACAGCAACAGCTTGTAGCCTCTGTGATTTCCCCACAGGTTTCTGAAAAGCAGTTTCAGTGCTCATAGTGAACTGTTCTGCCGTTGCCATCTTGACGGGCTAACTCCACACTAATCCAAAAATGAGAGTGGCAAGGCTGTGGCAAGAACACATTCCCATTAGCGCAGCTGGGCTTCAGGGCATGTCGCTCAACGGCTTTTTTTTTTTTGGATGACTAGAAGTTGCCAAGTTAAGATACATAACATGCCAGGTATGATGAACACAGACATGACATAGCATCTAAATTAAATAAACCTTTTACTCACTTCAAACACAGGAGCACAGACTTCCTGTACCGCACATATTCATATTCTCGTATGTCATATCATATTAACTTACATTTGCATGAAAAAATCACTCAGACCACAACCATGGTAGAGAGGTCGTTCACTGACTCAAATTAACTGAGGTCACACAGAGCAACTTGTCAACAGTGCAGACACCCACCTGTCAATCAAACAGTTTAGCTTGTTTCATCCATGTTCCCAAGGACATGTGTAAGCATACATGGGTGATACTATATGCAGCCCAACCAATGATTTTACACTATTCCACTGAGTATTATTCCAAGATGCATAACACTGCATCAACAAAATCAAGGAAAAGGAGAATAGTCAATTGTCATGTAAATAATATAGCGTTCAAACACCAACCTGGCTTTTACAAATTTCACATGTTTGACCTCAAAGACACTGCATTAAGGTGAAAAACACTGAAAGTAAACAATGGGGGAAATTCCACAGGGCACCTTCTAATAATATCATTTGTCACATGTACTATTATACCGAATATTTAAAAAAAAAAGTCTTGCATATAATCCATATACACTGTACATACAAGTGACAAATTAAAGGCAAAAACTACTTATATGCACAGACTGTATAAAAAATGATATGATGTATGAGATTTAATGGCAAAACTAGTGCAGTGCTGCCCTGACCAGCGTGTGATCAGACCAGCATAAATATTGAACTCATAACATGAGAGAAATCAAACAGTTCACACATGCACTAATTTGTATTTTTAACAGGTGTGTCAGGGAAATTTCTACTACTATCATATCATCAATATCATCAATTTTTAATAATAAAATTATTAAATCTTAAATCTTGAGTGACCTGTGAGCTGTGACCAATCCTATTTGTGTGAGGAACTGCAAATGAAATAGCAAATAAATTGCTTCCTTTGAGTGTTACCTGTATATCTGTATGTATATGAGTGGAAATGCCATAAGATATGTAATGGGTATGGTGGTTGCACAATATGACTATACTCAACTGACTTATGTCCATGTCAAACCAGTACTACAGAATTGATATGTTTTATTTATTTATTTATTTGTACCTGAAAGCAGCGAGAAAGGTGACCTCTACGTCCATAAAAGCAAAGAGTTGGTCTGATCCAGTAATTGATTATCAGTGAGTGAGCACTTGATAATGGTCATTCAGCCCTGATGGAGCAGAGTCACCTTGATGGGAAGCTGAGCTGACACATACTAAGATACTAAGAGCGCACTCAGCATAAACAGATTTTAGACTGAAGTGTAATCACAAGAGATGAACGGTCAGGAGAGGACAAGGTTCCTTAGCTCATAACAAACACTATTGAAGGGGACTGGAGGTCCCACCACCCATTCTGACTTCCAAGGATCAATCTATGCTATTTTTCTTTATTTTTCTATTTTATATTATGTTTTGCTAAGCATCTACCCCTATGTAACACTGATTGTTCACTGTACGTTTCTTCTGCTCCTTCTTTGGAAGCTGTGATCTAAGTAGGTGAAGCTCGAGCAATGAAGTGTTTAATTGGAAGTGATCGGCCTTTTAACTGTTTTCTGTTTGGTTTACCCACTTTGAGCAGTTTTAGGGGTGGGTAGCTGCTTTTTTCAGGTCAACCTAAATATATCTGTGTAATCCAATTTTACATGCCTGCCATAAAATTAGTCAGTCACAATGATGAATGATAACATCTGATGAAATGAAAAATCTAAAAATGTTAAGAAATAAATGAAACGTTTAAAACCCACATTATTACTGTGTACCGCAGTATATTTTGTTCCATGGTGCTGTAGACAGGTAAACTTAAGATCTACCTGCTGGCAGTCTAAGATGTAAGTAGCCTCTGGTGGGCAGTGAAGGGTAAGGAGATTAGCAAAATATGGCTTCTTTCCAATTGACTGCATGCTCAAAATGTTCAGAGTGGTCTTCCTTCAAAATGGGTCACCAATGATTTTTCTTTTCCCAATACATGGCAAAAAGGTTGTGCTTGACAGTCTATCATCCAGGCTGACTCATGTAATGTGAAGCCTCCTGGCAGAATCAGAGCACATATATTAGGTGCCGAGTACTCAGGCAATGGACAAGTCACTTAATAATGGATAAGACCAGTTATTGCTTAAGCAGTGGTTTAGATGAAATGTTTCAGTTTTCAGTTTCAGCTAATTATTAACCCGGTTGGTATGATATCAAGTGAATATTTTCAGCCACGTTACACACATTGCTTCAGGGATGGTGATGTCACTTTGTCTTGGTTGAAGGACATGATATGTAGTCATAAGTCATTTGACCAACCACTACTACACAAGTGGATGTGTGGGTTTAAAAGAATAAAGAAGCTGTAGTGTCTAATGTAACTTATATTCTGTCAGTATGAGTTGTGTGTCCTCTGGTTTTGTCTCATTGATTATCAATGTCTCAGGTCCGCATGTGCCTCCTGATTACAGCCTACATCCTCTGTTGTGTAAATATCATCTGAGCCATGAAATGAAGCACATTAACCACATAATACTGATTATTATGAGCATCACGTGTGCAGCCTTTTAATGGCAATGACAGTTCACTAACCACTTGCCTTTTTGTATAATAAGCTGTACTAGACTGCCCTATAGCTCATTTTTAACATTCTTCATATATTATCTCTAAGCAAAGAAGAAAGTACTTTGCCCTCCACTGCAATTACCATATGAATGTACAATGCCAGGGAGATAACTGACACCATTTTCAACATGAGTCACGGTGAACAGGCTCCTCTGAACATGGTGATTATAGAGAAAATCCTCAGGCATACGAGATGTTTTCCATAGTGTGTTGCCCTGCTGTCAGCGACTGCAGGCGCAGAGACTATAAATGCTCTTGGGGTGTTTTGTTGTGGGGGTTTTGGGTCAAACTGAGCAGAAGCATGTGATGGAATCAAAGACTGCACAATGATGAAATCAATCCATAACAATGACAAGTGTAGATACACAAAGACAGAAGAATACCATCATAAAACTATTCAGAACCAACCCATTTTATCCACAGCTGTGTAAATTGGTGGTGGATAAAGAACATTTAAATATGTAACACCACATCCCACCCAAGGCCAATCAGAGATGAGATCCATTGTCTGTCTGAGTTTAATCGAGGTTAAACTGGTGCTGTAACAGTCACTGTGTACAAAGGCCTCCTATATTGACCTTTACTGTAACATGATATTATCTCGTTTATGACACTTGACAGCAGGAAGAGCGTCTTAAAATACAACACCAATGTAATTTTTCCAAACCTGTCACCATTAATATCCATTAACCACCTGCTGCTGCCACTGGAAGCAGCTTGCCTCCATTTTGATAAACATATAATATGTTGTGCTAAACAGCACACATTTTTTCTCACAAAAAACCCTTCCCAAAAAAACACCCATCTTCCAGTGTAATTTTTCAGGTTTAATCAAAAAGGGCATTTGTCAGTGGTGACAACTGGCATTAGAGACAATACTCTGGACTTTCCAATAGCACACCCTCAGCATTGTCACTTGGCAACATATTTGTGGATGTGGGGTACATTCATAGGTATGATTCACCTTCGATTCAAATGTAAAACAATCAAAACGATGAACACAAACATCATGCACACACACACATATATATGTATACATATATATATATTTTTTTTTTTGATATGATGGCAAACAACAATTAGTTGCAGCAGATAGGAAACACTCCTGGTTTTGTTACATATGGTGTTCCACAAGGCAGCTACTTTTGACCACTGATGTTTGTTATTTATCTATTTGTTTGTTATTCATTTATGTGGTTTCTTATAGAATTAGACTACAGATGACATACTGACCAACTGTGCAGCCATCATCCAAAACATACAAAACATAAGCAATGATTTCATGATATTCACCAATTTGCATGATGGAGAGTCTTTTGAGATGTTCATCATTTTCTTAGGATATAATGTTTGGTAATATTAATGGTGTAGAGATGTGCTGTATGACTGCAATCTAACACAGATCCACTCAATAATCTAGACAGACAATTTAGTTGCTGTACTATTGTCCAACGTAGTCTAACGAACGAACCAGCCAAATCAGAGTTCACACAACAAGGCAACCAGAAAGTCTTTGAAAAGTAGCTTTAAAGGAAGAAAGAGATTTGGTAATAGCCAGATGTGGGAGGTCACTCAGAGGTATGGAACCAGGCCACAACACGACCTATAATATTCATTTTCGGGCCCTTGTATTTGATTTTGGTCTCCTCTAGAGCAACTACACACAATTATCCGTTAAAGCTTTGTAGATCTCCGGGACGCTGTGCCTCTCACTGCATGGCTTCCTTGTATTTCCTGCATCCTGTGAAAACGGTCTGTGTAATTAACTCCACCCCCTGGCCCTCGTCCATGTCCGCCTCCTGCTGTGCCCGCTCCATTGTGATTGGTCAGACTCCCGCTGACTTCCGAGCGCTGCCGAGCCCCACTTCCTCATTTTACTGGTGCGCGAGTTGAAAGTAAACAGCGAACTTCACTAAACTTTGAAAATGTCAACTTCTGAAATACAGCCGTATGTGTTGGATCCCGAGTCCGATCCGGAGGTAGAGACTGGACAGCCTGAAGTTTCTCATGAACAGAGGTTACTTCAAGACTTCTCTGAATGGTAAGTAACGTTAGCCGAGGGGGCGGGGCAGGCCTACAGCATATACCTCGGCATGACCATGTAGGGGAGTCCAGCACGCACTGACGTCACTGGGACTTCAATGTTAAAAAAAGACAGTAAAACACAGTGTGCAGAGCCTCCAAAATAGCTTGCAGGGCTCACCTCACCTGGCACTTCCACGTCCTCTAGAACCAGTATCCAACATTTTAAACATATTTATAAGTCCGAAAAGCTGGAAAAGCATAATAGGTCCCCTTGTTTGTAGGCTGTTTTTAGAACTGGTCCAGAATAAGAATGGGCATTTTATATAACCCTTACCCTAAACCATTCCAGTCAAGCTCTGCAGTGGTTGGAACAGCACATAAAACAGTTGAGGTTTATGAATTAGAAAGCCCACATGAAATATTTTTAGTCCTATCTTGCTTCCTTCGGAGTGCCAAAGCTTGTCAGCTGCTGTCTTCTCTTCTGTGGGAATATAGAGGTATAACTCAGTGAGGCAGAGTCATCTCAGGTTCACCCAGAGAGGGAACAAAAAGATGAGCTGGATGTTTTACGTCCAGAGATGCATCACTATGACTGGGCCACTTGTCCACTTTGTCACTTAGTCATACAAGGCACAGTAAGTTTCAGTTTGGTGACATGTCGGAGGCATGTTGTGGCTTTTCAGGCGAACAAAGATGCAGAGATGAAGGGAAAATTCATCTGAAATAATAATGATGTGGGTGTTTCTGGAGTCTCAGGGGGCAGAAGTCAGTCTTCATCACTGTAATGTCAGTTAAATCCAAACTTGCGTACAATTATTTTGACTAAGGTTGGCAAAGTGAGCTAAATTGTGTGCCCTTTTTTATTTATGTGTACAGTTATTTGAACTGCTGATGTTATTCTCCTATAGTGTCATTTTAGTATCAATAGCATACAGTATATAGTTTTGTTGTTGTTGATTGTTCTTTTGCACATTGTTTTTCTCTTATGTGTCTCGTGTTCTTTTTTGAGTTGTTGTGAGTTTGTAAAAGTCTACTTTATTTTACCTTTAAGTCACCCCCTGGGACAAATTAAGTTTGTTGAACTGAATTGAATGTAAGTGTTCACACAGCAGGGCTGGATAATGGCTTTCTCTAAAAAGGTTTTTCTGTCATTTCTATGGACCATAACAGTCACAGAAAAGACATGGGAATATGTTACCCTTAACAGTTACAAGGTTGCCTATTTGTATATTTCACTTTTTGTTATTTCAGAATTTCTTAAGAAACATGGTGGAATATGTAGTATTTACTATGAAAATATGGAGTTTACAGAAATCTCTGTTGTATATTTTTTCTTAGTGTTTACTCAGCCAAGTCATTTGGGTGGGAGGAAAGGTCAAGGAATTTGCCAGATTCTTACAGTTCATCCACATGGGAACATGAATGAGTGTACCCATTTTCATGCCAACTGATTCAATAGTTACTTATACTTGTTGTCTGGCAACCACAAATATCTACTACAGTTTTAAGGCTGACAGTCAGATTGATGCTACAGTTGCTACAGCCACGCTTCTAGCGCGGCCAAAAATATGAGGTGAGTACTGTGTCACTGTGGGTGGGAGTGCCCCTAACTCTAACACATCCAAGGCAATACATGTAAATAAACTGAGTCATACTGTTGGCTTCCTTCTCTGCATTCCCAGCATGGGTCAACCTTTGATTATGAGCCAGCTTGTGTAATTAACAGGTTACGTTCAACAGTGTCCAATAGCTCTCAGCTGCACAGATGAAAACACTTGGCTTCTCCACCCAAGAGGCTTTGTCAGTTCTTCAGACTGGAGGGGATACTCTGGCATTTAGACTGTGGTGAACTGAAGCACAACATGAACTATATGGTGTGATTCATGTAAATCACCTGGGGTGAGGATGTGTGGGAGGCACCACAAGTATCTGGCCGGCAGCACTGACGACATTTCTTACGCTCTGTCTGGTTTAGTGTAAGGCGTCAACCTGATGAAATCAGACCGGACACATTCTGTGCTGCTCACCTCAGTACGAGGACAAAACTCTTCTCCAAGCCTGTTACTGCACATGTAAACAATATGATTAAAGTACATATATTCTGATATTGCACACAGAAATTATGACACGTTTGTAAATCTCTGCACCACAGTGAAAGAAATTTGATCCTTTACTTAAGTAAAAGTACCAATACATCAATACAAAATCAAACTTAAGTTAAACTATATTAGAATAAGCAGCAACAAGTATGTCAAAGTACATTTTTCACTGTTATATGGTTATATATGGCATCATTAGATTAGATCAGATTACATCTTTTGACTTTTGGTGAGATATTGATCATTTTAATGTTTGCTGAGATTAAATCATGTAATAAGTTTAGAGGAGAAAAAACATTATTGGTATTGCTGAAATTAATACAATTAGTACCACAATTGATCCTCAATTAAATCTTTAATTGTTTTTTACATGTTGTGTTTTAAAATGATCTATAATCTTCTGACTAAAAATGAAAACTGTAAAATATATGTCAAGGGATAGAAAATGCATTATTTCCCTCTGTGATGTTGTGGAATGGAAGCAAAGGAGCATGAAATGGAAGTGAAGGACAACAACCACAACATTACACTCAACTACAGGACTCACTGTAAGTAAATGTATTTTCCACCTTTGTCTCTGCAGCATGGTGGATGACTGAATGTTCCCTTCACAACATCTACTCACCGTGATGCGGGTAAGTGTACCATCTAGTGGAAACATAATTACACAGGGAATATCTGAATATCATTAGCAGACATGGCATCTATCAGAGAGAGAAAGTCACGTTATTAGTGTAATCGGTATTCTAACTATAACTGTCACCAATATGCTATTTCTGTAAATACACTTGAGATGTGTGACCGTAGACATGCAGGATTAAGTGTATTTCACTCTGTCATGAAAGGGACAGACAGGAAAACCAACAGGTTTTTGGACAAATCATTGGACAATCATCTCTTTTTTTTTTTTTTTTTTTAAATCAGTCTGCATCACTAAGATCAGGAAGATTGCATTATTTTATCCTTTTATTGACTTATTCTTATCAACAGCAAAAATATGATAATAATTTTGAGAATTTATTAGATTAGAGGCATCCCATGTGTGCTGATCACTAACTGTGTCTTTTCTATCTAAGAATCCCAGTCTCGTGTGTAAAACTCTTTCCTGTGTAACAATTAATCCAAACGTACAGATCTGATTTCCTGAAACATCTCTGGCAGGAAGACTTTGATGAATGAAATGAATTCCTAGCTAAATGAAAGACATGAGAGTAATGTTACATAACTTGCTAATACATATATTTACCTTGTTTCTAGAGTGAGATATTTAAACCACATGGGAAAAACTTGCTGACTCCACTTTACGCCTGTGGCCAAATGAATATTTACAAACCCAGCACCAAAACAAAAGAGTGGGAGGTGAAGAAGTGATTATTTTTCACACAAACAAAAAAAGAAAGTTCAGAGTTGCTTTGTTTTTGTATTTTCATTGCTCTCCCACGTAACTGCACAGGAATTTTCGTCTTTCGGAGCAGTTCAGTATTTTCCACTGAGTGCTGTTGAAAACCAATGCGCCGCAGTGCTGCTGCTGGTCAGGACAGGGAGGAAGGTAGGAGCTGGTCACATTCCCACTGTTCATCCACCACCACTTACCAGCCAGGAAACGCAGACCAATCCACACCTGAAGGAAGCAACAGGAGTGAGACGTATTCGAGACACAGAGGGAAGAAAAACACAATCACTGCTGCTCACTCAGTGTTGGTTCCACATCATTTTAACTTCTGCTTCCTGCTCGAGTACAGAGTATATAGTGTAGGTCCAGATGTTAGTGTGGTCACGATTTTTCACTACTATGTGTTAAGTGTTTCCTTTTAATAATAGAGAACCTTTTCAGCAGGCACCACTGGGATTCGAACCCAGGATCTCCTGTTTACTAGACAGGCACTTTAACCAACTAAGCCATGGTGCCTGTGACATTGTAATATTTTCATTCCATCTTAATAATTCGGAGAGATGCAGTATGATTGAAGTATTAAAGCCATACACTGCTGGGGTTTGAACCCGACTACAGTGCCACTACACTGAAGACATTTTTTAAGACATACTAAAAAGTGTCCTCGTGACCTAATGGTGATTTGATGGTGTCATCAAAGACATGACAAGACACCATTTGAAAGGCTGAGGAAGAAACAACACGAGTGAGCCTGGCTTGAAGCCTAACACTCACTAGTCTATACTTGCTATGCTTGACCTGAGCTCTGCTCCGCTTGGTTGGCACTGCTTCATCACACAATAGTGGTTACTTCATTTCCCATGTCGCATCCATAGTGAGTAAGTAAGATAAGTACCATAAAGCAGCTGCACACATCATTGAAGCTATAAGGTATCAGAAGAGTATAGGACCCTCTGCCACTGCTTTGTGTTTGAGTGCAAATTATATACTCTAAATCTATATATGAGTTAACTGTGCTCATTATTTTGTGGTAAAACACATACAGTAATTCAAGGACCAGTGATGCATTTGCTTTCTTGATGAGACATATGGGACTGGTGCTGCTAGTTCACAAAGTGTCTATAGACAGAGAGGAAGAACATAATCTCAACAAGGAAGTGGTCACTTATTGTTTCACTAACTGTTCCCTATCTATCACCTTGTTGTGTGACATTTGAAGTGGCTCCAATAACAAACTATGTTAAACACATTTTTAATGTTGAAGTATGTAAGTCTTTCCCCAAAATGTCAGACCATATCTTTAACATGACAGGAGCTGTAACATAACCTGATCATTGTAGCAACCCTTCTTATGACCACAGACACTTAACAACTAGAGAAGAACATCAAACCTCAGTAGTGTTTTCGTTCAGCCCCGTTGTGTCTCCATACAGCAAAAAGCTATGAGGCTCTGGCAGGCTGACAAGGTCATACGGGTATGTGGGTTGCATGGCCCCTGTTTGCTGCAGCCCTCTGCAGTGCTGCAAGGCCTCCTCCCATGTCTTCATCTCCTGGACCAGAATCACTCTCTTATCCATACAAAAGAATTTGTGTTCGTGGAAACAATAGCTTTCTTTCCATTTCGTAGAATTGAAACTCTTCCGGGCACAGTTACCAGGGCCTGGTTCACCTACAAGAGCAAGGACAGAGGAAGAAATAACAGTTACAAATAGGAACAGCATTCAAGTGAATACAGTAATAATGTCCTTCTTTCAGACAAACATGCTAACACACTTTCACACATGAAAAATGTTGTTAAAATTGTTAAGTGTGACCTTGTACCAACAATGACATTACCATTCATTATCAGCATGCGTGGCTAGATTTGAGTATAGCACTCAGTGAATATAGTAATTTTCCTTCAAGTCCTGCTCACCAGAATCCCAGTTGAAATATTGAGGAGTTTCTCCGTTCCATCTCCATTGACCTGATAACTTGTTCAAATCGATCCAACCATCCAACATGGGAAACCTGCTGTTTTCGTGTTCATTTCTGATGGTGGCCAAGTCAGTGTGGTGAGTTTTGCAGTACTTTTGAGCATCCTGCCAGCGTCTCATCAACTGGAAATGGACAACCTTTGAAATGTTCAGGCCTGAAGTCTCCACAGACGTAGGAGCAAGATGGGCAAAGAAAATGAGATGGAGAAAGACAAGACCAGGGATTTTTCTCTCCATGCTTTTTTCAGAAAGGCTTCAAAGAGGAGTGAGGTCAAAGTTTTACTGCCATTTTATAGAAGTACTCAAAAGGTAGAAGTGCTGCAACAGTAGGATTAGGTATAAAGTAAATGAAGTGGTTGAGGTTTGTCACTTTTTCCAGGTAAGCAAGAGCATTAGCTGAGGATGAACTCTATGAACTTTATGAGTATTCTTTATTCTTCTATTAAATTATTTGAGAACAACAGATTAACAGAAAAATCAACAGCTATGCACCTCTATGTAACCATACAGTCCAGTTAAGAATTTAAATCTAATGGGAATTTATTGTGAACCATAACTCACTTTTAGTGCCTTTGACTCACCTTATGTGATGCCGCCAACAACAGAAGATCAGTATAATGACAGGGCTGTTAGAGGGATATATGTTTTATGTGGTCACATTACTGTATATGAAACATGCTTCACCTATCAGAGCTCTGATACACCTGATTGAGGTCTTAACCCACCAATCACAGCAGTCCGAGCAATTCACCTGGATGTCAACGAGACTGAGTCAAATGTCTTCAGTGATGCAAAACACAGTGATGCAAAACAGTGAGACGTTAAGTTCTCATCAACGGACTACAGTGCACATTTGCTTGATTTTACTTTTACATTTTCATATGGATTTGCATTTTTCGTGTGTTTATACAAGTGCAACAAGCCAAGAATGACGTGTAAATTTGCGTGAGATGCTGAAAGTGTCATTGCTTTTCACAAAGGCCGCCAGTCATGATGATGAGTCTGCAATGGAAAGGCACGCGGTCCTAATTATAATTATATTTGTGTTGGGTTCAATTCCTACAATTAATAAACATTAACAGACTTAATTTTTAGGCACCACTGGGATTTGAACCCAGGATCTCCTGTTTACTAGACAGGCGCTTTGACCAACTAAGCCATGGCGCCTACTGATTACAGTGAGTATTAGATCTCTGTGAAATAAATGCAAGACAGACACTCTTGTGTTTGACTTATGTATTTACTGTAGATTTTTGTGATAGTAAACAATTAGACCTTAAGTATGCACGTAAGATAAAAATGAAAAACATGCCAAACTACATTTTGTTGTTGGTTATACCATGAGGGTATCATATTAAACTGCTTTTATTAGGACTTATACCCAAGGGCAGTACTACTGGGATTTGAACCCAGGATCTCCTGTTTACAAGACAAGTAGGAGGAATACTAACCTTTCACTTGAACATAAGGGAACGATGAGACCTGTGAGCCCACTTACCTCTGCAATTTGTCAATTACAAAGTATTAAATGTCCGGTCAAGTCCATGTTAGAGGCCTAAATAATGGGCAACCTTTCAGATCTAAATCGATCATGCTTTTATTGAAAACTGTAAATAATTCAGACATTAAACCCTTTTATTGTTTCAACTTTCACATTTCCACTGTATCACCTTGAGATCTCAGCAAGTGGCTTAATTATGTTTTCTCAAGTCTAAAATTTATCTTAATTTGGGCCCAAACACATAAACATAATTTGTGGTCCTGTAAGTATTTTCCCTCATATTTAGAACAAACTAATTTGATAACAGAAATAAATGTGCAATTGAGGGTACATATAACAAATTTGCTCACCACTGTTTCTTTGAAAAGTAATTTAAATTGAAATGATTCATTACAGATTTCTACTACTAAAATGTTCAAAAATGCAAATAATATTTTTCCCATTTTGACAATTCTTTAAAGCGAGTCACTCTATATAATTATATAGTGGCTATAATTATAATTGTGACACTGCTGACATTGTTATTACCCGACCTTGACTGCTTTGGCAAAAATACCTTAGCTTTTTTTCTTTAAAAGAAATGACAGGTCCATTTCATTCGAACTGTGGCTTTCACATTTATTACACAGTAATATCACTTTATTTCTGCATCACTTTTCAAAAACACATACAAACTGATGATGGCAGACCAACCCCAACAGCTTTACAAAATAGCTGCTATTCATAGCAAGAACTCAGGCATCTAATCTATTTTTTCAACACCTCCCAATATTAGTCCGGTCCATGCCAGGACACACGATTGCCATTGTGCAACTCATCCCACTCCATTTTCCCTCAGCTCGCTGGTGCAAGTTGCTAAATTCTTTGCTAAACCCCAACGTTCTGCTCTCCAAGTGAAGCCACAGCAGGTCTGGTCTGTGTGCACCGCAGCAGTTAGCATGTTGTGAGTTTTTATGAGGTAATAGACACCATGTTGTTTGGACTCAGGATCTCAATCCAATAGCCATCAGGATCCTGAATGAAGGCCAAGCCTTTCATCTTACCTAAGAAAAAAAATGAGAGGGGAAGAACTGTTTACACTATATGAATAAAGCTGTAAAATATATACACGCATTGTTAACTTAACACATCCAAGTGTGCATCCTGGTTGTAGTGCTGTTGTGATATGACACCACATGCATAAGGGATGTCAAAGTTGTGGCTATGACTGTTAACCTATAATGACTAAAGTTTCTCATCTTACCGTCATCAGGTTTCTTGACAAACGTGACTCCCTGCTCTTCAAACAATTTACAGGCTGCATAGACGTCAGGAACTGCGATTCCAATGTGTCCTGTCAAATTTCATAGAGATTGAGACTGAGTCCCCACTCTACAGTTTCACATCAGCAGTTTGCTCTAGTGAGCCAATAATCAATCGTGCTTATTCTTTCAAATGGTGTACAGTTTATCCTAAAAGAAGCACTTTTTATATTGCCACGTAGCCAACATTATGCATTAACAGATGTTTACTGACCAGTCTATAAGAAACACTTTGCTCAGCATCAAACCTCATTCCTTCTTTACTCACCAAGAGCTGTCTAAGCAACCCTTTTGTTTTGCTTTACTTTGATCAGTTTACTTCCATTGAAGCTAGCATGCTAACCAGCTACTTCAGCCTGTCTCACCATGCATTAAAACATCTTATAGACATGATACCTGAAGCTCAGGCAAGACCACTAATCAGACAGCAGTTAATGCTAATGTTGGCAATATAGCAATACTTACAAATTTAGTTTTGATAAAACTTTTGCATGACGGTTTGAAAGAAAAAAAAAAAAAGCATATTGTGAATAACTACAGTGAATTCATTTTCAAAGTACTAAAGCTGTTTGGGAAGCACCACTAAATGTTACTATTACACCATTAGAGTGTTCCCGGCATTTTAAGATCTTGTTATTATGTTTTATACGTATTTATGCAAAAATACTTGTACATTCGTGACAAGACTGCACTTATTTTGTAGATCACTTCTACTGCACAATCTGAGTCTATGTAACTGCTGCATTTGGCTGCACACTATACTTGTATGATCATGTGACATAAAAAAGGAATTTTAATTTGATAAGAAAATGATCCCATGACACTTTTTAATTCAATTTTATTTGTCCTAACTGTCTGTCTCTACATGAAAGGAAACTTACCAAAGCCGCGTGGATCAGAGTTTCCATTATGATAAGACTGACTCTCATCAGACTCAGAGCCCCAGTTACTGAAAGACAAGGGCAGCAGCAGGGACACAAGAGGTAGAGGAGAGTAAATAAAGAGAGAAAGCCATTTTTAAAATGTGCCGGTACTGTGCACTCTAACATAACAGTGAATCAGACAAAACTATCATCCACTTCTAGCATATAGACCCTTACTGTGTGAGCTCTATGGTAGCCCTTCTGGAAAAGGTCCAGGCCGTCTTCTCCTTCACATCTGCAGGAATCTCCCTCTTGTCCTCGTAGCCCAAGAAGAAGAGAGAGAAACGCATGGAGGGGAAGTCAAACTTTTGCAGGAGCCTGCAAGAATTTGCATACCAGAGAGAAAACCTCACTTTAGTTACCAAGTCGAGTCTATCAACGAGAAACTCAACAACACACACGCACACACACACACACACACACACTGTATGAGAATAGGTGGCATGTGCGGGGTTCAACTGGAGCCACGTGATTGTTGGACGCTGAAACTTCACTT
>OMNW01015164.1:45084-59258 GCA_900303245.1 Selene dorsalis
GCTCCAGGCTTGTACTCCTGGCCTGTAACCTGTTTAAACTCTGCCTTGAGGGCGAGCAGCTGTTTCACTGCTGCATCAACCTGGTCCTGGAAAGACAAGGGGGATACTGTCACTCAGTTCATAGCAATTTGTAACCACCCTGTAATTAAATATTGACGTAACAACATTAGGATGCAGTAGAAACGTTGATATTGCCATGAAATGTGATTTACAAAAATCAACATACTAATTAGGAAAACTCATTTAACCATATGATCAAGCATCTTGTAATGTCTGGCTAAGAGTCCAAAACTCAATATATTAAATTTACGATCAAGCAGAGAGAAACAGTACATCATCTAGAGGTCATCCTGATGTCATCTCACTACACCCTTCAGTGGTGGACTATTCTGTTACAAGAGTCTGACTCAACCAAAAATTACACTGTTGACTGGAATTTTTCAGTGTGGTTTGTGTGGGTAATGAGCCTCAAGTCATAAACTACCTGTCTATTACTCGTGTTGATATTCACAAATACACACTGGACTTTAAGAAACACCATTTTCTACTGTCTGTTATGCTACATCTTGATACCTTGGGAGCTTTTTCAGACTTCAGTTTCCTCACGACCTCCCCCTGTTGTGCAACACGCTCATAAAGGCCAGAGGAAGAGGATGAGGAAGATTTGGTCACAGGGGAAGGACTAGGGGCCGCGGTGGTGGGCGGGGCCATTCCTGGTTTGTACTCCTGACCGGTCAGCTTTTTAAACTCAGCCTTTAGAGCAAGGAGTTGCTTCACTGCTGCATCAATCTGGTCCTGGTACCATCAACAAACCAGTTTATTGATGCAGGTAGTTAAGGGTAAAGTCAGGCATGCAACTGGCATGCAGACGACATGGGGACATGGGTGCTTTTTCAACAAACGCATGAAGACACTAAGACTCAACGTTTAAAAAAAACGGACGAATGACTTGGAACAGGAGCAATGACTGGACAAACGAATGTGGACACAAACGGGTGACTGGACAGATGGATGTGGGCATTCAGAGTGATAGAGTAGACAAATGTCTAGTTACCTTAGGTGCCTTCTCTGCCTTCAGTTTCCTGACCAGCTCACCCTGCTCGGCAACACGGGTGAATGGACAAGAAGTGGTATCTGCTGCGGATGCAGATGGTGCTTGAGCAGTGGTGGGAGGTGCCATACCTGGCTTGTACTCTACACCCGTCTGTTCCTTGAACTGAGCCTGCAAAGTGAAAGTGAAAACAATATGAAAAATCATATTAATAGTTTAAAGCAGGTATCTTTACTTACAGAGTAATTTGGAGTTACAGCTGATTCACCTTTAAAGAAAGCAGCTGCTTTACTGCCTTGTCCACTTCTTCTTTGGGAGCTTTGGCAGCCTTCAGCTGGCGAACAGCTTCACCCTGAGCTACAATGCTAGAGAACAGGTCACCACCTGAGGTTGAGGCAGGTGCTGGAGCAGCTTTTGAGGCAGGTGCTGAAGCAGCCTTGGTAGGAGTGGCAGACTAAAAAAAAAAGAGGGGAGGCAGATTTACAACTGCAGAAGAGGCAAAAAAAAGGACACATACCAGTTAATCCAAAAGACAAGCAGTACAGGTTCTTCGTAGTCCGTTGTGGTTGAAGACTCTGGCTTTACTGGTGTGTTTCAATATGGGCTCAACTTTTAAGACTACAGCTTTGGTCAGTAACACCACTCCCACACCATTAAATGCAAAGACAAAGATCAAAGTGCACATTTATCTATATAATAATTAATGAGGTGGCATGCGGAGGAGGTTCTCATGCAATGCCGATAACAGGTCTGTCTTATAGATAAACCCACTGCTAAAAAAGTGACAAACATCTGAGTTTGTGAGTGAAACTCAACAGTGGAGATTTCTTCAAAAGCACTCACTGTGTTGCTGGCGGCCTGGCTCTTGCTCTTGTCCTTGGATCCAGCAGTGGGCATCTCCTTGGTGTGGCCATCAGGAATGTAAAACAGGACACAGGGGCTCTCCTTACAGCTGTTTGGACTACAGATGTTCACCAGTTAGACAGGCAAAAGAAAACTGTGACAAGACTTAGTAGTGTCAGGTGTATTTGACGGTTGGTTCAAACAAACAGGTCTTTCTCGCTCACCTGACTGGTTCGTAGGGCTGGTCACAGATGTAGAAGCCTCGTCTCTGAAGCTGGATGATGTCACCTTTCTTGAGGTTCTTCAGACAGGGATCTCCAAGCATCTTCTCCTCCAACTGAAAGAATGAGAGAGAAAGAAATGCATATATGACCACAATGAACATACCATCTGCACTGAAACAGATCTGGCCCACACTAAGACAAGGCCGACACTGCAGAACAGACCTTGCTGTTTTTATTGATGTACTCTTTGAAATCATCGTCTTTGGTGATGACAGCTTTGGAGATCAGAGGCTGATAGTTGACACAGATGGTGGGCAGGAGTGGGGCGCTGTTTGTTTCGGTCAACCATGTGATCTTTGTTGTCTTCTTGTAGTCCTTGTTGTCAAGGTTCAGACGGGCCTCAATGGACACCACTTTACCATCAGCCCCTCTGAGTGGTTACAGAAAGTGAGGACATGGATTAGTGGAAAGTCCTCACCATTAATATGACTGTACATGATTGTACCATCACTTTTACTAAAATGATTATACGCACTTGTTGATCTTGGAGATGATGAGGTTGCCCCAGTTAATGAAAGTGACCACCTCACCCTCTGAGAAAGTCTCAGCATCGGCTCCTTCGATCAGAACTCGAGGTCCATACCAAACCTCCTTCATCCCCACCTCTGTGTTCTGGGTGGGCACAAAAGAACAACTGTGGCTGAATTACATTATAAAAACTTCTAAGAGCACAAACAGTAGAGTTTTGAACCAAATCTCAAGTCATGTGCTTATACAGTGGGAAAGAGCTTTCAGACCTTTGTACATATGAAGAGCACTGTATGAGGTTCTAAGAGACCTGCACAGCTGGACTGCGGTTTTCACTAATGTGCATGTTTTGTTCTATCCTTCTGGGGTTCGTTGCTTCAAACTCATTTTAGCATATGTACAAGATCAACTTGCACAGTCTCTAAACTTGCTTAAATTGCTGATGCATCATAATGAAACATGTTCTCTTGCCCTGTTAATGCATCCAACATGGAACTACACAAGAGGAATGTACATCTCTTCCAGAGTTTTGAATTTATAAAGCATATATTTGGCAAAATATTACAAATGCTAATATAAGAAAAGACATGAACAAAAGGTGTTGGCAGAATGTAGTTATTTGACTTAAAACAAGCAAAAACCCAAGTATGGTTCTTTAAGATCAGTAAAATGATTTTCACTAAGCACTAAAAACCGTGAAACCTCATACCTTGGGGTGTTTGGCCACTTCTTTCATTTCCTCTGAAGCCTCTGGGACAGAAACAGGAACCACATAGGAGGTGGACAGTGCTGTGTATCTGGGAGCAACTGGATCAATAACCTAACACATACACGTGCGCGCGCACACACACACACACACACAAACAAAGACACACAAAGACACTAAGAGGTCAGTAAAAAGAAGACTGATGATTTATGGCAAACACCACATACAAAATGCTGAGTGATGAAAGGACCAAGCAGAAAATGATGCAGTATTACTGAAACACAAAAACACCCTGCCAACAAAGGAAGTCAGACTCACAATAAGAAAGATGAGTGGAGAAAGAAAAGCTAATTTCATGAGTGAATTGTGACAGGTGTGCAGGTCAAGGAAAAAAAAGCTTGTATTCAGCTGCTTATTCAGCCACTATTTTACCAGCCAGCTTGAGCATGTAGGAGCCTGAATTACAGCTGAATGATTCAGAACAGACTAAACATCATCTCAGCAGGGCCAATGTAGTTTAGATTATACCAGAAGACCACAGAAAAGAACCAGCAGATGCTCCCAAAGGTTTTATAGTATTAAATTCAAAATATCTGTGGATTTAAGAGTCATTATAAATCACAATATCAGACTTTGCAAATTTGGCACCAGTTAGACCCACCAGATTGATCTGATCACATCAGTTCACATCTGATCTGGTTAAAATGTTTTGATCTCGATGCACTGCTGAAACTGTCAGTAGATCTTTCGATGTGGCCCAGGACGCACTTATGTTCACGCTGCTAGAAGAAAGTGGTACTAATGCCTCCTCTATGGATCTTGGGTGTGTTCACACCTTTAAGCTGACCAATTGTGATTGTATCAACTGAAATGGATGTTCAATGGCAGTTGCAGTTGAGACAGACAGGAATTGGGGAGAGAGACAGGAACTGACATATTGAAAATGGTCGGTAGAGTCAGGAGTCAATCGCAACCTTTCATGAAGGGCTCATTATGGTACATCACAATAGCACCCCCACTGAGAGAGACGTTAATCTCAGGTCTGACCAGGACCTTCATCTGTTGTGATCGGTTTTACAGGAAGGTGGCTGCACTCTGTGAGGATCAGTACAGGTTGGCAATGCTGAATTTGTGTGAGGACTGAATTTTCCCTTTGACCTCTACCTAAAGGGTCCTGCAATATTAGTGATCTAGGAAACAAAACATGAAGCACAACGGAAATAAATGTTTAACAAATCAATTCAGTCAATAACTGAAGAGGAACCTTCTCAGCTGCTCACTCAAAAAGCTGCACTGAACTCTGAGGATGAAGGGAGAAGATGGAGAGGGAAACATTAGGAGGGGTGGATGTTTACCTGGGCACTTCCAGAGAATGTTTGACTTCATATACACTTTGTTTATCAGCTTGTTTAGAGATTTAAACCATCTTACTCCCAATTTTAACTCAAGCCCAAAATGCAATTTCACCATAGGACCAAATTATTTTCATATATGGTTTGGAGTTAGGTACCGGCTTCCTGCATTGTAAGCTTCCATGACATCCTGTAAATAGCTTAATTCAAGGTTTCTGCAGTGTTAGCCAAATTAACATATGCCATTTTTAGTATCACAATGCAATTCAGAATCTGTTACAGTCACAGTGGTTAAAGAATGACAGAAAACAACAATTAAAACTGAAAATTACTTTTCAGATGTCAATTCACAAGACCGCCAGGCCTGTCGGACACAGGCTCAGGAGACCTTTGGGTTAGAGCCTCTATAGGAAGGGCAAAGAGAGGTAAAACTATCCGAGAAAGAGACAACACTAAGAAACAAAATACTCGAGATACCCGTTTGTTTCCAAAGTCAGTGAAATGTCGCCGTCACTATCGTAGTCACTCATTTTAAAAAATCTCTTATACTCTCCTCACCGCTGAGTCAGACCCAAACGGCTGATAGGCGAATTGATTCAGCACATCGCGAAGCCTACCTGTGCGGAGGAATACTGAGTGAGTTGGTTAGTTAAACTAACTTTTTTCCGACCAACTGATGCATTATAAATTTTTACTTTATATTGACTCTTGAACTGGTGTATTATTTTGAGATGGGACTTTTTGTAGGCGGCAAAAATATGCTGATTAATCGTTCCCCATTGACAACCGTTTACTGCCTGTGTCTCGGTGCAGCAAAAAGCGCTGGTGTTTCTCAATGGGGGGGAGCAGAGACTTTTCAACTGCAGATATTATACTTAGAGGCCATTTGTACCTCATACAACCCCACTTCAAAAAAACTGAACTGTCCCTTTAAGACTTGAAGCTCCTACAAAGAACCATTTTGTGTTGGCGTCCCCTGTGGACAAACGCGGTAGTGTTTTGCCAGAATGAAGACTGCATTTCCCATGAGCTCTAGCGCGTATTGTCGTAAAGACGCTTATCTGGCCTGTGCGTGCCGTCTCTGGTCTGAGTGCCGTATATCGTTTCGTCTGGTGGACCGACCCGACCACTGCCTCCCGAAGGTAAAGAGTTACACTATTTAGAAATAGCTTATCTTCCCACCAATGGCCTCATTTGCTGTTGTAGGTCACACAAAGACATCAGCAGAAACCATTGACTTTTGCATATCCAGTTAAAAGTTCTTTGTAGGGGCTTTAAGATAACCTGTTGTGATGGAGTCAGATCCATGTTATTATGACCTTTGTAAGCAGAACTCACAAAAATGTAACCGACACCTCAGAAAGTGAGGAGGAGAATATATAGCGACAAAAGCATGGAACCTGTTTAAATATTTTTATGATGTTATTAATTCTTACACCTGACGTGGGGAGAGCATTTACACAGGGACCTGACGCAAAGCTGTAAAGAATCTAATCCAAAATAACATGTTTACACTCGTGCGACAGGAAACTTAAAATTACTTGGATACCCTGTTTCTACTATTAGTACTATTAGTATTCTCTAATAATCGGTGTGGCTGGTAAAATAGCAAAGGCTTATTGTATCAACCAGCCCGTTAAGAAAGCAGAGAGGGAGTTGGTGAATATGAGGAAAAAGAGAAGGACGAGGAGGTGGAGGAGTACCTTCAGACAGCTAATTGGCAGCTTGGAAACAGAAGAGTGAGATGCTGTTTAATGTCAGATATAAGGAGGGAGGAAGAGAGAGAGGATAAAGGTAGAGACACATTTACATAGAATGGACTTTTTACATTTTTTTCCCCTCACCATTACACCTTCCTGTTTTTGTCTCCTGCACTCTAAACTAGCCACATTCTCCTCTTTTGCCTTCTACTCCTCAAATGCATACACATACATTTTTTTATCCAAAGTTAAGTCAATCAATGACTTCACAGTGAATCCATCATTAAGTTAATAAACTGTAATTTAGATTCAAATCAGAGAAACTACCCAAAATGAATAACTTCTAACATCTTCACATCTACTACAGCTACTGCTGCTGTTCAAATATCGTCTAGTTGACATAAAAAATTGGGGGGAATGAACTGTCTGAAGAGGGCAGGGGGGAGCTGGTTAGTTGAACATGCATATGAAGCCCTTCGCAAAAACAGACGCAGCTGTTAGTCCCTGAATCTCAACCTCAAGCCAAACATGATCATAATCATTATTCTGGATAATTCTAGGAAACTGTAATCAGCCCCATCGATTGAAAATTAAGATGAACTAGTCCGTGATAATGAATGTAAAATATTTCTTTTAAACTGAGGTCTGAATCTCACTCATCAACTTCACACCTTCTACCTGACTCAGGAATGAAGCAGCAAGTGCCAGCAGGGACAACAAAAGAAACAAAAACAACAAAAAAACAGAAAGCAGCACAGAAGGAGACAGGGATGAAAATGGGGGACAACAAAACATGGATACAAACAACTGTGGCACATGACGTGAAGCAGCAGGTTCTGGCTTTTGTGGATTTCAGCGTTACTGGGGAGTATGGACGGTAATGGCGGGGTAACGAAGATCAGGGAAAGTGGTGGGAAATGAAAGTGTTAAACAGAATGAGAGGAGCAAAGCAGAAAGAAGCCATGCCAGCAGTGAACCCACAGGCAATTCTCTGAACCCTGTCAATCACAGGCCTTTAACAATTGTCATGCATCATGTTCTATTCTTATCTATTTCTACTTTATGGTTGCAACTGACCTAGATCTGTGGTAGCGAAAGTGAAACTAATAAATAATAACACTGTAAACCATGCAAAAATAGGTCAGTTAATAATTACTAATTAACAGAATGGCCTGTGAAGTTGGTCCAATCACAAAGGTTGTATTTTATCACGTCTTCTGTGTAGATCTAGATAAATGAGTTTTGTCCTTACATCTCAGTACAATGCCAAAATGATGGTTTGTGTTCTTTGGCATTGAGCAATATGAGGTACTTACCTGAATGTATAGTCATACTCTAGATAAGTGCCTTTTACAATCCCCTGCCAAATAACCTGAACTTTCACTTTAAGCTCTAGTATAGGCTAAGTTTGTACCTCGTTAACAGATGGAGGGAAATGATAAAATTAATGTGACTGAGAAATCAGCTATCACACTCCCATCTTACTAAACGACACTTCATTGTCTATTTATTTTTGTATCTTGCAGCAGAGCCAAACACGCTGAACGAAAACATTGTCAAATTCTGAACAAAGATCATTGGGTTCAGACAATCGGAACTAGGTTGAAGATGACAAAGAGGAAACATTTACCTTCTTATTGAAGGCCCAGATCTTGTCCCACTCCATGTTCACCACTGACCTTGATCCTCCCTACAAATAAGAGAGTGGATAAAGGCATAATATAGTTTTTTTTTATTATTTCCATTCAGCGCTAATACATATTTAATCCATAATCCAGGTTTGGAGCTTCAGGACCTGTTGCTCTGACAAAAGCACCAGGTAACAATAAAAATCAAATATTGTATAATTAAAAGGAAGAGTTAATCTCTCTAATGTCTAATGTTTTATTCGGTCCATTCATCAAACTGAGCTCCCATATTTGTTTTAAAGAGGTTTCACCTCCTCATAAACTATGAATAGTGTACCTGAGCTGCTATGAACTGTTTCAGACCCTCCACAGTCATCCCTCTCCTCAGGACTCCTCTGACAGTGGGGAAACGAGGGTCATCCCTGGAGAATGAAGCAAGAAACAGTCAAAAGAGAACATGAGAGAAGAGAGGTAGAGAAAGAGAAAATGAGGACGAGTAGGAACAGAGTTAGAATTTAACTGAACTTACCATCCATCGACGTATCCCTGATCGACAAACCAGGTGAGCTTCCTCTTGGACAGCACGGTGTTATTGAGGTTGAGTCTGGCATACTCCCAGATGTAAGGTTTCCTGAGACGCAGGGCTTCGATCACCCAGTAGAACTGCTCATCACGGTCGTGGTACTCAGTGGTTCTGAGAGCATGGGTCACGCCCTCCAGGCTATCCACAATGGGGCAGGCAAAGTCGTATGTTGGGTAGACTCTGGAAGAAAAGACGTGGATAGTTTAAATATTTGAATATCAAGCATCTTTTAAAGCATAAATCGTCCAGACGAATAAATTAAATACTTGTAGCTGTTTCCAGTGCGGGGATGGCTAGCGTTCTTGCAGCGATAAAGTGTGGGGTCTCGCATACAGCCATTGTTGGACTTCATGTCAATCTTGGCCCTCATGCAGCAGGTCTGACCAAACTCTGTTCCCGTTTTCATCTCTGACCACATCTTCATGTTCTCCTCCACCGCTGCAGAGAGGACAGAGGTGGGGTATTTTAGATTCAGACAGTTCAGAAATTAGCATCTTGTTCGTTTGAAATCCACAGCAAGAGGTTATCATGGCATGCATTGGTGGCCGTACTGTTGTTTCTGCATTTGGATTCAGCGCGCTGCTCCCTCTCCTGCTTCATCTGCTCAGGAGGGGTGTTGTCGATGTAGGCCTTGCCCTCTGTGAGCAACTGTTCAGCAAATTTCATAATGGTGGTAAAATGGTCGCTGGTGTAGGTGAACTGGTCTGGATGAATCTGGAGCATGGCGACATCTTCAAGGATCACCTGAGGAAAAGCAAAGAAATGTAGAATTATGACCACAGTATTTTTCATATGCACATCATAATTTCCAAATTTTAAGAGTTGTTCTCACCTTCTCAAAGTCCTCCTTTTCCTTCTCTGGGTTGGTGTCATCAAAGCGCATGATGAGCTTGCCTTTAAATGTGACCTGGTAGTGCTGGTTGAGCAGAGCAGCCTTGGCATGACCAATGTGCAGGTATCTAGAAAGACAGAGAAGTGTTCCTGTTAAGTAAAGGACCTACCTCCTGATGCACGCTCAGGCATCTCATGATTGTTTGCCTTACCCACTGGCCTCAGGAGGGAACCGAACCACCACCTTGCCCATCTCGGCTCCTGGAAGTTCCACAAACTTTCCAACATCCTGCTTCTTCTCATTAGACTGTCAAGCAGAGACACGGTCAGTCGGGAACACAGGGAGAGTGCACTCACTCATCAGGTTTGTGTTGGTTTTATTAACATAAAACATTTTCAGCTTTACTTCTACATTTTATTAGGTCTAGCTCTGATGGCTTCAGGGTTGATGACCTGCTAGTATCAAACTTTCCTTCTCTCCAAATGTAATGTAAAAAATATTTTCTAAAACAACTTGTGAATACCTTAGATTACACTTACATTGGATTTGGTCATTGGAGCTTTCTTACTGGCATACTTATTGCCCACAGCAGTGAAGGGAACCTGGGAGCTCAAGAAGGAGAACCACCGGTTGACGTGGGAGAAGGGTTTCCCCTGGCTCGGCCAACCCTCATGACCTGCAGAGAAACAAACACAAACTGTAGTCCTGCATTTTGCTCATGAAAGTGCAGAAATATTACACTGAAACAGAGTGCAACCATTAGAGATTCAAGAGATCTGGTATCGTTGGATGGTACTCACCTTTGAGGGCCGCCCAGACACAGAGATCAGCTAGGGTGACAGCATGTCCAACTAGGTAGGTTCGCAGAGACAGAGCCAGATCCAGCTCACCCAATGCCTCGATCAAGCCAGGCTGGCCACACAGACGCCGAGCGCTGAACTCTAGCCAGTGGTCAACCTGCAGACACAGGACAGCATCTCAAATGGGGAATAAGAACCTCAAACTATGTATCTCAAATACAAACAAACATACACACCTCAGTCTGTTCCATCATGTTGGCTCCATAGAGGCCAAGAGCAGGAGCCACGCGAGCTAAGTAGCGGCAGATGGAGTTAGCATCGTTGAACTGGATTGCACTGAGGAAGAGACAGAGAACATAGAAGATAAAGTGACAGTAATATATTCCACAAACTCTGCTACATGCTGGAGCACTAGTAAAATGCTAGGTGAAATCATGAACAACTGTCTCACATACTCTGAGACATGAAGGTGGGTGTCTTTGCCTTCCTCCACTGACACTTGCACACTCTCCTTCACATGCTCTGCTGCCAGAAGCGCACCTGAAGGACAATGGAAAAAAACAATGTTAGTGTGTTGTGTTTAAACATAAACATGGATGAACGACCAAAGTCAGTTTCAGTCAACTTTGCAACAGCAACAGCACGTGCATTACATTTATGAAGATGCTTCGCCTCTTATCTAACAGGCTTTCTCGGTTCACAGTGACTATACCTTACATGACATTCTGAGTCGAGAACCAGTTCAACTGGTCCTGGGATGAAATAACTTGTACACTGCTGTATTGCTACCATTCCCAAACCACAATCATTGAACCTCTTTCAACAATTGTGTACACAGTATTTTTCATCTGTGCCACAGTAGGTCATAGGAACATGGCTCAACAGTGGCATCAGGGTTCTTTCCACACTGACAATTATCTTTGAGGTTAAAATTAAATTCAGACGAGGGAACTATTTTGACAGAAATTTTGAATGCAAATTAACTCTGGCTGTCTAATGACATAGTTAAGCTCATGCACTCTAGAGCAATACTTGGCATTTAGAGTCCAGTGTCTTAAATCACAGAATTTCTTCGTGTTTTCATCTCTCCTGACGTCCTATCTCTCTCATGGCAGAGCTACAGAGATGGTTTCACTTTTGTGGATTCTTCTCTGCAGAGAAAAAGTGTGTTGGGTTTACGATCACCGCACCGACTAAGGCTCTACAACAGAAATCAGCATGCAAACAAAAAATACCGTCCAATCAATGCCACGTTTCAAGGTGCTTGCATCAGCCTGCTGAAATCACTGTAAACGCACAACGGCGCTGTTCAGTCACTGTCAAGGCTAGTCATTATTTGCAGTCATCATGATAGAAATACTTCTTCACACTTTATGAAACACAATGACCTCTCCATATTAATAAAGGAAAAAAAACTGTGCTCGAGTATGACCACATTTTAGCAACACATGGGTTTGAGCATATGTGAAGCCAAACACAGCTGAGCTAACCAAAGCTAGCTAATGTCAGCATGTCAACTACCATGGTATATTAGTCCATTGTCATTCCCGAGTTCATAAATACATTTTTACATGCAACGAATCGACAGGGCAGGGCTCTTAAATGTGAAGCTTGAAGTGCACGGCTACTGTGTGTAGCAGCTGCTGCTGTTATTAAACGGGAATCAGCACCAACTGCTCACATGTTGTTGTTTTTCAAAGTGCCACGGCGTCATGCTAACTAGCAATAGCATGCTACACACACTCAGTAAGCCGCCGGCTACTGACATTATATAACCCACCCCTTTCTAACATATATGGACACACCACCATACCAATTTAAAATTTGGGTCAAATTACAATCGTTGCCATTTAAGAAATGAAACCACTTGGCTACACCGTAAATTATGATAAAAACCCCAGTCCCTTGCTGCAACTGTTAACTTTCATGAGAGCTTACGTTCATATTCATATATACATATGATGCATATCTTAAAAGCAATGAAACTTTTGTTATTACTTGTTTGTTTTCATGTATTCCATTACAACTAGAGCTCTAAATGGCTGCTCCACTGTCTTAACCTTAAGCAGACATCTATCCCAATTTGGATTTACACCACATAAGCACTATATAGTTATTTTTTACTTATGTTAGGGTGACACGTAGCAGCTACTAGCTTAGCGTACATGCACTTGCACGCGACTCACGAACAGGACCGTCATCAGGGGAAAGAGGCTGCAACTCACCTAGAGGCAGGTTGCTTGTATTTATGGTGAGGTTTAACGCCATGTTGTGAAATCCTTCTTCCACAAAGGTGGTGAAGCCTTTTCACTGTTAAAGCCACCCAGCTAAAGTCCACAGACGGGGCAAGCCTCACAATCCACGCCAGGAGACGAGAAAAAGAGACGGGGAAAAAAAATCTGATTTGGTTTTTCAATGACAGCTAACCAACAACATGGAGGTGCAATACTGCCTCCAACTGTACAGGAGTGTAAACACACCAATGATAGAACGATAGCACGATAGATAGAACGATGATAGAACGAATGATAGATAGATAAATAGATGGATCGACGATGGATAGAATGACAGAACAATAGAACGATAGATAGAACGATAGATCGACAGATAGAGATAGAACATGTTTTTTTTGTGTCATCGTCTTAAAAGTAAATTGAAAGAGATTCAGATCATATTTCTGCTTAGTGATGCATAATGTCAACTTTCTGCATGTGTATACATTGATCAATCAATGATGACAGCGTCAGTGTCTTTTCTTTGTTTTGCTTTTATTCAAGATGTTTTATAGGCATGACAGGGTCAGGCTATTGTGTTGTTTTACCATTTTTTAAGAATGTGGTGAAAAAGGTTGTAACCATTGGTATCATTTTGGTAATTACTGAAAAACTGTGAGGTTTTGTTGCAGCATCACTGTTAGCAGCCGTAGAGCAAGTTGATCCTCATGATGTCCCAGTAGGACATGCCCTGCCTCTGGCCGATCTGGACGTTGGGGTCGGGGATGGGGGTGATGGAGTCCCACCCGTTGGTGGAGAAGGCTGTTCTTCCATAGTGCATGATGGAGGAGTAGTCGTAGGGAGTGTTGAGGTTGTTGGTGGTCTGCTTGTAGAAGTTGTAGGCCATCTGTTGGTTGATGTTCTCCCAGTTGATCCTGACGTACTGGTCACGGTCGCTCCTGGTCTGCTCGTGCTGGAAGCCCAGAGCGTGGTTGATCTCGTGCTGGATGATGCCGTGGTACATGCAGCCCTGCCTGTTGAGAGAGAGCACCTGTCTGCCTCCCTCTTTGCCCAGAGCGGAGAAACATCCAGCTCTGTTCTCCACGCTGATGTAGTCGCGCTCGTTCTGACGGGGGACGAAGCGGAGGCAGGTCCTGCTGTGGTAGGACTTCATGGCACGGTCGATCTTCTGCTTCTCCCAGCTGCTGAATTCATTGCTGATGGTGAAGGGGATTGTCACATAGCCGTTGGAGGCCTTCCTCCACAGGCAGCTCTGGGACCAGCACACCATGGCGTTTCTGGTTCTGGGAGCTAGCAGGTCTCCTTCCAGCAGGATCTCATCGGTGCCATTGTTGGAAGTGAGAATCCTGGTGGTGATGTCGATGGTGTCTTCTTCTGCACTTCCTTCCTCCTGGAGAGGAAGAGCGTGAGAGAGGCCGAGCAGGAGCAGCAGCAGCAGGCTGGCAGAGGGAGTCATCTTCAGGGTCAGTCTGGAGGCTGTGGAGCTTCTGTGGAGGGACTGCTTGAAGCTTGATGTTTGACTCAGTGCAGTCCAGGGTTTTTATACTCTCCTCTGCAGGTGTGTCTGCAGGAGGATTATGGGCTGGGGTCCACACTTCTAGGCCTAAATAAACCTGTGAAGGGAGGACTCCACAGACAAACCTACTGTTTCAACATGGTTTGTTGTCTCTGATCATCAGATGGATCAAAGCTA
>OMNW01015167.1:13694-43938 GCA_900303245.1 Selene dorsalis
TACAGGAATATAATAGAAAACCCACAAAGGAGAAGAGTGGGAGACAATGAAAGAAGAGGTACAAGACACAGTGATTCATGATGGTTGCAGACGGTGTGTGTCTCAGGGGTGATTTAAACCGTTCACCTCCCACAAAGAGAGAAAGACGGAGCGAGAGAAAACAGGAAGAAAGGGGACGGAAAAATGAGACAGAAGGGGACAGAACGCAGGAGAGGGGAGAGGAAGCGGGCAATGAAAGCAGAGCAAAAGAATATAGGAAGGAGGAGGAGGAGGAGGGAGATGAAATGGTGGAAGGAAGTGTGTCTGAGTGCGGTGTTTGTGCGTGTGTGTTTGTTGTGCATATATGTGTGTCTGTTTATATTTAACAGACCTCAGAGGGAGACGGGAAGAGAGAGACAGACTCATTGTGTTGAAAAGAGAAAGGTGGAAGAGAAGGAGGCACCTCATGGTGGGGCATAATGACTCGCCTCAGATGATATCCTCATACAGTCAGATACATAATGACTGAATTCATGTTGGTGTTGGCACGTTTTGTGTGTAATTACATTTTCCTGTTTGCATTTGTGTGTGTGCATATCTTGAATGGATTGTGTGTGTGTGTGTGTGATGTCATTGAAACATTTCTGTTTTTCAGTTTATTTTCCACTGCAGCATGGTTGGAGTGAAACCTCAGGGAGATTCAGATATCTTCTTTGAAAAACTCCTGAGTCAAGTTACCACGTTTCTGCTGACAGTCAGTAAATTAGATTTGAAATAGGAAGCACCCAGTCTTCCATTGCAAATTAAGATGCAGTGCCTAAAGATAGTCATTTTCAGCTGCAGCAAAGACAACAAATATTCACCAATATCAAAATAGTGTCTAGAAGACGTAAGTCTGCAAAATCTCTTTTCGTTTAACAATAGCTGGAAGACGTTATTGACACTTGTCAACCTCAGTTTCATTTCAGTTGGCAGCTTTTTATCCCAGGGGGCTTATGAATTTTATCTGCCGTCGCTAAAGGGCACTTAAGAACATGGAGCTACTGCCACCGTTGTGTTTAAGCCCATGTACCACAATGTACAAGTGCACTAACAGACCCTGCTCCAGTAGGAGATCAGATGACAGCCACGGTCTCCAGTGTCAAAGTAACATGCTTTGTTTGCCCAGCCATTCACCTTAAGACTTTTTACAGTCATATACAGTAACTCTTTTTACTTCCACCTTGTAGTGTGTAATTATTATTGGGAGCAGCACTGCTGTACAGTGGTTAGCACTGTCACCTCACAGCAAGAAGGTTCAATTCCCCAGGCTGGGGCCTTTCTGGGTGGAGCTTCTCCCTGTGCCTGTGTGGGTTCCTCCCAGTCACACACTCTTGTCTCTTCATGTCAGCCCTGTGATAGACTGGCGACCTGTCCTGGGAGTACCCCGCCCTGCGCTATAGACGATGGATGGAATCAGTCTCTGAAGAAAAACTATGTGAAAATCAATAGCAGGCTCTTTTAACTTGAGTTGTATGTGTCACAGTGAACAGCTCACCTCTACAGATTTGTGTTAAGAGTTATATGGCAGATGTTAAGTCAAAATTTTAATAGTTATTTAGGTCTTAAACTTCCATCCACGTTTCAGAGTTTTGCCAATGAAAACAGAAACTGAAGAAGAAGGCTGAAGGAAGCAGAGAGAAGTAGGTGGTGAGTAACAGCAGATGTAGATGACAGTGATTGTGCTAAGACAGTCTGCATACTGTTCGTAGGACCAGTGATGCCATGTGGAGTAATTTTTTTCTAAATGTGATGTCTCTCTTACATAATGACTGCCATTTGGAGGATGGTTTTATCCAAAGTGCAGCACCGTAAGTGCAATTATTGTAACACTGGTGTCTGAAAAGTGACTGGGACTGGGCTCAGCTCCTCCACTGTGGAACATTTTAGCTTCAGGTTGTCAACATCTATTTTTAGCAGCAGTCTTCCATTCCATTGCATGTAATAATGACTGATAATGCTTCTATGGATATAATAAATGTATTATTCATTTGTAGCTGGTTGTAGCCTCTGCTGTTAAAGATGACTTGCAGTATTATGCAACACATGTCCTCCACATATTTGTGTATACGCAGATCACGTGGATACACATCTCTATACTATTTTCTTGGTTGAAGCACATTGGTTAAAATGTGTTGCAGATGAAACTTTGCTTGATCATGAGTGTGCCCGCTCACCCTGGCGGCATGGCTGGGAAACACAGAAATTGGAGGAAAAGAGTACAGAGACAAGACAAGAAACAATACTTGCAGGTTGTCAGTCAGTGTGACTTTTTAGAGAAGGGTCAGAAGATAAAGCAGGTGGGCGATTGAAGAAACGAGCTTGTGCTGTATGAGGGCAAGCAGGATTAGACAGGAGGACGACATGTAAGCACCTGTTCTGCTGATTGATGCGTCCTGGCTCCTTCAGTATGTCACCGGTCACTGCCCGCCATCCCCTGCTGTTTCCCTGTCACACGCACTAACACACACACGCACACACACATTGCATATTTGAGTTCATCCAGCGAAAGGCAAAATGCATGACACATAAACCCTCAAGTCTTCGCCTCACCATCACGGCTCTGCGGCTGTTTGTGTGGCTGTAGATGTCCTTCAGAGGCCAGGCAGGGGGGGAAATCACTCTGCTGGTTGGTAACAGGTAGCAGCTCCACTGTGGCTTTTCCCTCCTCAGACAGACAGACAGGAACATTGTACATTTTCCGTGCTCCTGCCCTGAGCTGTCATGTTGTCTGTCCTGCGGCTGCAGTCCAAAGAGTTGCTCCTCCACTGGCCTGCGTCCGTTCAAAACAGAGATAAGTTTGGCAAGAAGGACAGCAGAAATCAAGCAGCTCAAACTCCTGCTGCCACTCCCTGTTTGTCTGCCCTGGAGTGCCTCACAAGGCTGCATGAGTCAGAGAAGTTAAAGGTCCGATCTGTATTTTTGTGTGAGAGGAATCTGAGAGACATGAATCAAATTTATGTTTCACAGCGTTGCTTGGCTTGAGAAATTTAGATTAATATGTCTAGTTTTCAATCAAATTGGGAGTGACAGCAGGTTGTGACCTTTACCATACCTTTGGATCATGTTTTCACTCTGACCAAAGTGTTCTCAGGGTCAAGACAAAGGTCTTATATATCTCTGTCTCTTTTGATTATAAAGAAGGTCTAAGTTCTGTATTAATAGTACTGTGAAAATATCAGGTCACTCGGTCAACAGAGAAATGCACACATCCTATATTCACAAACTTTAACTAGCTGAAAGGTTTTCTGTTGTTTGGTGATGTCATAACAAAGACAAAGTAGTCATCTGTCTCAGCCATTCCCCAAGCCCCACCCACCTGGACCCAGCACCTAACTTTGTAGGATTTGCTTTTCGCCAAACGTTTTTCTGAAAAGTTCCATATTTCTATTTGGTCACTCAGAAAACAAACAGCCAATCAGAAGAGAGGTTTAGAGACTCTCATCTGATTGGCTCACTGACCTGTTGTTACCAGAGCTGCAGAGAGAAGCCTGAGAGAGGAGATGTAAAATACCATCCCCCTGCTGAGCATCTCCTCTTCACTATCTCAACTCTTTCACGACCATGCACCATTATTGTCTGCCAGTTCTGTTTTCTCCATCTGTGTCTCCAACTACGACCATCGTCTCAGTTTTCTCAGACCTCACCATACTTACTCCTTTCTCATTTTATACCATCTCTCTGAGACGCTCTGTCAGTCCCCTATTTTCTTCCTCTCTGCCCCAGTATGTCCATCTGTTGTGTTAAACCAAGCGACTGATTGTATTTTAATCTGTCAGTGAGGTACATAACCTACGCATAGATGCTGTGTGTGTGCATCGTAGTTTGTAGAGGGGATCTGCTAGTGGGACATGATGTGGCTAAGATATTCACACTTCAAGTCAGTGTTGGGTCAGAGCCCTATAAATCCTATAAATTATTTGAAATACAAACATGCACACACACCGGAAAATACAACCACCTACATCTATATTTTAAAGGACGTTAACGTCCGTTAACCTGGTAGTGCATGTATATTTTTATCCAATACACAGGTTTTCATACTGATTCACACACCCATTTTTAGCAGCAGTGATACATAGGCAAACATGCTGCCATTTCATTACAACAGACATCTTTCCCAATACATTGAGGCAATAGAGCACAAACATAGATGCCATGATTCTTCACAGCTTGTATATTTCACACCTCATTCTTATCGTCTATATTTATCTGCCCTCACAAAGCCAGTTTGTGGATAACTGTGTCTCTGCATTGATCGCCGTGTGCCCCTGCAGTTTGACATGCAGCAGCTGTCCCTGGATGAGCTGAAGCAGGTGCTGTTCCACGCCTTCAGGGACCACCTGACAATGAAGGACATTGAGAACATCATCATCACCGAAGAGGAGAGCCTCAATGAAACCTCAGGGAACTGCCCTGAGTATGAGGGAGGTGAGAAAGCTGCTCATGTTCTTGCAGACCTTGCCGTTATAAATATCTGTGCTCACAACAATTCATAGTGTAGCGTAGACCATGACCAAAACACCTTTTCACTGTGAGCTAGATAAGATCAATACTACTCTGATGTCTGTTGTAAGCACGGAGCTTGTGCCAAGAAGAGGCAGTTTAGCTTAGCATAAAGATGGAAAGCAGGGATAATTGCATGTAACTTGACATAAAAACACAAATTGTCATTTTACCTCTCCAACAAGACCTAACATGTTAATTATCAGCTGTTGTTAGCCGTATTTAAACTTGGCAGAAGATAGCTCTGTCCTCAAGCCGGGCTCTAGCTCCACACCCAAGGCACAGATATCCAGAGCGGTATTGATCTTTACGTCCAACTCGTCCAATAAGAAAGCAAATAAACATGTTTCAAAAAATGTCACAATACTCCTTTGAAGCTAAATTATAGATGAACAATTAATTGCTTAAGTTGCTTCCAGTGACACTGCACAAACATCGTTCTAAATTCTGTGTGAGGTTGGAAAAAAAGTGGGAAAGAAATAACTTTTCAACACACACACACACAGACAGAGATTTTCAAATTCAATTTGTTTGTTTGGCCAAGCTGAGGGTGAAAAATTTTCATCAGCTACTATTCATCCTCCACAGAGCTCTCATCTTTAGTGTGCTGAGAGTTAAAGAGAAGTCATGAATACTGAAGGATATTCAAGAAAACATTTTGATAAAAATCCATTAATGCTGAGGTCATGCATTAACTGGTAGGTTGTTAATGATTGAGTGCTCGAGTGAAACAAAAGGAATTTTTCTTGAGACATAGGTTATGCTGCTTGAGGGAGAAGAGGGAAGTGAAAACCCCAAACTGACCCTTGGTTAGTTATGGTCCAGAGTTAAAAAAAAAAAAAAAAGGCCTGTGTGCTGTGAAACTTCAACCAAGTCAGACTAGGACAAAGGTAAAGAAGGATCAAACACGCTTTAAAACTAGGAAAGTCTTAATGAATCCACTGGGTACTGGGCTGTACAGTCTTGAGGAGCCTGAAAAAGAGAGAGCTGGGAGGAAATGGAGAAACTTAGGGACAGTGAAGGGGGAGATAAGAGGCTAAAGAAGGGATCAGGGAACTGCTGGCTTGGCACTCTTTCCACAAAGTTTCTGGTGTTCAAGGGAAGGGCACGTTGTGGAGGAGAGGAGAGGAAAAGAGGAGGCGGAGATGTAGCTAGATGAAGAGGTGTAGAGCCTCTCTTGTAAACAACAGCTGTGTGCTTCCCCACATTTAACCCGCCTCACACATCCCCGACATCCGTCTTTCATGTCTGCTTCCATCTTCTTCCTGTCCAGTGGGACGTCAGTGCCTTTCTCAGTCCCCCTTAGATCCACAGCGACTTGATTTATTGATGCGATGTATGATTTTAACAACCTGAGACAAGGGGCCTGATGGAGAGGAAACTTTTGGTTGTTGCTTTTGCTGTGAGGCCTGTTGGAGGACACATCTGTCCTCACTCCTCATCCTCCTTCAATCTACAGAGATTATCTCTTTGGGGGAAAACAACCCATTCAGCCTAAACATAGTAGCAGAACAAAAAGTTCCACCTCCTCAGTCTTTGGTTTTGCTACAGCAGAGAGAGAGAGCGTTAGACTCAGTTTGTGCCTCGCATCTATTCAACATTTTCGGAGACACTTCTGATGCTCATAATCTGGGTCACACAATTGAGATGCAGAACAACTAGCAACCAGAATTTTTTTCCCCACATTTAATAAGGTCATTGAAAGTGCACCATGAGAAACTGGTTAAAATTCAGTAATTCAGTGCAGGGTGATCCAGAGGCTCAGCGGGTAGAATGCGTACCATAAAGGCTTTACGTCCCAACCACAGCGGCCTGAGTGTGAATCCAACTTGTAGCCCCTTGCTGTATGACTCCTCTCCCTGACTCCCCTGTCTCTCTGTCATGGGATTATGCTCTTTGTTAATGGTAACCACAATTTTTTTTACTGTGACAAAGTAATTGTAGTTTAACTTTGTTAAAATTTCAAAGGTTCTGGTTTCTTATAGTAACTGCCATACTGGATAATGCCTGTCTCAGGATGAGAAAAGTAATCCTGTGGACATGCTGAATTATTATCTATGGCACTGATTTACAGAAACGAACACATTAGCTAAGATGTGACATCAATAAACTATTGATACACTAAAGACTATTATGCTTCTATAACATGTCACATTTGGTTCAGACTAGAGGGACAGTCACATTTCTCTGTTTATTTTACTGTGCTGTTTGTGTATGTGAGTAGATGTCTCCTAAACATTAGCATGCTAATGCAACATGCAGTATTGTGATTGCTGTTTGTGCCCCGTCAACTCAGGCATGATTGTAAAGCCTTTTCTCTCTCCTCCAGCAGAATGTCACAAGATGAAAATTAGGCCATTTCCTTTGTATTTTTCACAACATGTTATTCCTAAAAACATGGCAAAAAGGTTTTTTAATGTCTATTCACAGAGTTTTCTGTTTCATGAAATGATAAAAAGAGTTATCCCAAAGCCCCTCGGTAAAAGGTTTTGGCTCTCTGTCAATAAGAGAAACAGGATGCTGAACCTGGACCAGTTTTGAGATGCCTGTTCTAAAGATTTTTATGCAAATTAGCATATATTTATCAAGATCAGTGGTTCCCAGCCTTTTCCAACCCATGGCCCACTTTCAGGTCTCAACACTGGGAGGTGGGGCACAGGTAGGGAACACTGATCTGGATAATGCCTAATTTGCATAAAGAAACTTAAACTTTGAGAAAACTTGAAATGATCGTAACTCTTATCTCTTTTCTCTTCTTTTTCACTCCTCCCAGTCCATCCTAAGAAGAAGAATCGGCAGACGTGTGTCAGGAAAAGCCTGATATGCGCCTTTGCTATGGCTTTCATCATCAGTGTGATGCTTATCGCAGCCAATCAGATGTTGCGGAATGGCATGGAGTAACCTATTGCACTGTGAGCATGGGGAGTGGACAGAACAGCCATGACCTCACATCTTGTCTTTGCAGCCAAAGCTGGACCAGCCACAACCCAAGCACTTCTCTAAACAATCAGTTGAGGTTATTTTATTTTTTACTTTTTAGTTTATTTTGAACTTAACCTTGTAGAAGCAGACAATGTGAGTAGAGAGAGATATATTTGTTTTACATTGAAGATATTACCCTGCAGAGTTACTGGACTCACTGGTCATATGGAACCTGAACTGAAAAATAATTATGTTTTTATATAAAACATGAGTTTAAAAAGAAGGATTTATTTTGCTCTTTCCAAGACCAAGACCACCCTTTAAACTTAATTTTCTAATTACTGAAAATGCGTATCAGGTGCTTTGAGCCATTACTAATTTAAAAAAAACAAACAAAAAACAATGGTTATTGCGGACAACTGCATATTTAACCCAGAGAAGTTGCGCTGAATGTGAACTGAGTGAATGTGGGCAATGAATGTTGGGCACAGTATTTAAATGCATAGAAAACCCCTCCCACCTCATATGGTGTTGTACTAGCACCGCACCTTTTGTGAAACATCTATGTCCTCGGCTCAGTCCACCAACCTTTGAAATCGACAAGGAGCACAATTCAATAATCAGTGAGGGACCAGTTAAGTATCACCACTTTCCCACTGTCTCTTCTCTGTAGTACTGACTAATTGAATGATCCCTCAACATTTGTGTTGACCTTATGGAAGCTCAGGCTTTCTGAGATGTGTCAGATATAGGAAAACAAGAGACTCCAGAACCATCCAACAAAAGTGGACCAGGCTGAGATAAATGATTTTCAGTTATATGCTGGGAGAAAATGTTTCACCCTCAGCATCTCATGGTAATACTGCCCAACTGTGGTAAACGTGGACCACACAAAAAGCATGCCAGTATATACACTGCCATACCAAACGTTACTCTAACCCCAGCTTCCTGTGGATTTCACTGTATATATTGTGCTACTTAGCTTGTGTAATGTATTATTCCTACAGCAGAATGTATGAAGGGTAGGAACTAGTGAGTTATATCAGGGATATACAGTAGAGCTGTGAATTACTGTTGCTTCGGCTGCTTTCTTGGGGAAGATTGCGTCCCAGTGGTTAAGATGAGAACTGCAGCTGAATGCTTGGACAGCCCTGTTTACAAGGTGTTCAAAGTGAAGAACAGCAGCACTGATTTTGAGTTTTGAAGTATTGTACCAGTGTCAGATGGACTGCTTGGTCTGTATTGGTGAAGTTGGACTTTTAATAGCAAAATCATGATTTTTTTCCCCCATATCTGAGATCTGTGGCACCAGTGAGCAGCTCAGGATTGGACGAGAAACTGAAGGTGTCTTGTGGTGCCTCTGACAGTTTCTTGGGTCATATCTGTGTTTTATGGTCCAGGTCTGAGAGCACTACCATGCTGTAAAGCTCAGTGGGATGAAACAGTTTGAAGAAGACCTTGTAGGTGTTTACAATCATTCTCCTCTTTTATAATGGAGCCGCCTACGGTTGAGCATCTTAATGACGCCACCGATCAAATTTGATGCTAAAGTAGTTTTTTCTAAAGTGGATGCAGGGCTGGTCAGTAAAGAAATGTCACTGTTTATCTACTGTCATTGAAGTTGTGTTGTGGTTATATGTTCGTTTTCTGTTACTGTTTTTCCAAACGAAGAATCATTTCAAAATAAGATAACCTGAGATTTTTGTTCAACACGTTTGAAGCATCATGGGAACACAGTTAATTACAATGAGCATCATCTCTATTATTTCACATGTGATTATTTTGTGATATTAAAAATATTTTCATTAATATTGTGACACTTATTTCAACCCGTCCGGCCCTACGTGCACACCATCTTTTCAAATAGACATGTCAGTGTTTGTTGCCACAACCTCAAAATGTGTGAATTCCTTACTGCACGGTGCTCCCCTTGGACATCACTGGATCAGAGACTGTTTCGTTCCCATTAATATGCTGGAGCGATTATTCCTTCTCTCATCTTTTGCTGGGATGGACGAAAGCATAATTAGATATTTCAATCAAACTAATGTGCAACCGTGTGAGTTTAAATGCCGTCTGTGTTAGACAATGTATAAAGAAGACAAGAGGGGAGAGGGCTTTCTTATGAAACAAAAAATGAGCTTTGGAAGATCAAGTATAACAGCAAAAATGTATTATACTGTAAATCAGTATGCATGTTGTTGTTTAGATTTTCATGTCTTTGATAGACAGGGAAATCCATTTAATCTTTCTTTGTGGTGGCACAGCCTTGATTTCGATGTAGGTATGTATGTACTACTGTCACATATATGACTTTCCAATTTATACTGTAATAGCCATTTTTCTAGTTTCTACCAGCTATTAATCAAATCAGAGAGCAGGAGAGGGCATTTTCATAAATATGCAAATACAAGGTCACATAATCATCCCCATCATCATCTCTGTTCCACATCATCTAGGTTATAGTCTGTAGGACTCACTGTGGATGGTTCAAATTGACAATGAGTACAATATACTGTGTGTTTTAGCCACATTAGGTTTTTATGGAGTGTTCTCACTGCCCCATAGTCCTGTATAAAAACTGCTGTATAATGTATGCTACACTTCTCCTCATGAGTCAGTTCATGTCTTTGATATTCTCGGCACATTGACATCTGACTTATGGACCATGTTTTCACCTTTGTCTATTAGCGTCATGGTCCTTTTGAAACCAGCATACACCACTTTCTCTTAACAACTGTCTAATAATTGTGCCATTCAGACATCCTTGCATGGCTGTGTAAGGGAAACTCGTTTGAAAGACCTTTTACCAACACTTTGAAGTTTACATTGTTATACTGTACATCTGTAACAAGACGGAATCGGTTCATGATTTTCATGGTTTTGGAAATTGCTTTTGAGACTTGTTTTTACCAAAACATGTTTTTACCTTGTAGATTGTATAGAGTTAAAAAAAAAGAAAAAAAAACACAGGTATGTAATACAACCTTGGCATGCTGCTTAGAAAAGGAGAAAGAAAACAGCAATAGTTACCAACTGAATGGATATTTAAAAATGCAAATAACAAATTAAATCTGTTTAATCTAAAATTATATCCATATGTTTATGCAATAAAACCTTGTTTTGATAGAAATACAAGGCATGTGTGTTTACTTGTGAAAGATTATATGTGTAGGGATTCTCCGACCGACACATCCAACACAGTAATGATTAAACAATATCACTCAACAACATAAATCCTTTTCAAATGAGGCATCTAAATTACATATAGCTTCTGGCTGACATGTGGCTGGTAACCATAAATATTTTCACTGACTCTTAATGAATGTAAAACTCAGTTTAAAGTGGGCTTGTTCCCTTATTTATTTATCACTTGTTATCAGTGTCATTTTAAATACCAACCCCTAAAAATAGAATTGCAACACAGCGTGTTTTTCACTGAGTGCCCTTCACTGCACTTTCCCAAAGCTGCACAGAAGGAAGCCGTGAACTACAATAGCAGCAGCAGCAGCAATGAGATCTGTATCTTTTAACTCTCGATAGCTTGATACAGTGTGTGATGGCTGGAGATGGGTTTACACATTTGTCAGTCTGTTCCCTGGGGTTTCCTTCTGGCATCACTGCTCACTCTAAATCATGATAAATAGGAAGCATAGGTCAAATACAAGAGAGTAACTTCACAGCCGAAGCTACCAAACCCCATTAACCACCAGATAATGACCCAAAACATGCCATTAAGCCCACAAACAAGGCATTATACTAAATGTAATGGTCCAGACACACATTATTAGCTTGACTCTCTTGCAATATCCATTAGTCTCTTTTCATATCTGTGGGTACAATTAAGGGGTTTGACTTTTTTTTTAAGGCAATTCCAACATAAGGATCAAGTATACGGACAATTAAAAAGAAGCAGTGCATTGTTTGTCTGCACTTAGCATCATGTTAATTTATGATGCCAAATTATGAAGGCAGAATCATTAGAGCCATTGATGATATGAATAATTCATTTCCAGCACAAAGAACCACCTGAGAGGATTCGTCAGATCATTAAGTGTTGTGGCGACCAAATCACTTCCAATTAAGAGCTCCGACAGTTGTGTGCATAAAAAACATCTCTTTAATATGAGGTATTCATTGCAGCTCTGTTGATCATATGAACCTCTGAAACAAAGAGTTGATCTAACACACATGCACGCACAGACGGCATGAATGTAAAAACACTGTCTCCCAGCACTTGGAAACTGAGCAAAATAAAATAAAGGAAAAAGTACCAGCACAAACAAAACTGCTTGTTTTCTTCTGTCAGTTAGTGTGGGATCATTTCTATGCTACACTGAATCTGACTTAAAGGGTAGAAATGGTCATTTACCATAGTTAACACTGCTTGTTATTGTTTGAATTAAAATATGGCTTTACAAATACCATAAAAACACACACACGGTTTTTACCTTTCCAAAGTTCCACAATGTAAACACCTACTACTTCTTTTTTTTCTTAGGAAAAAAACTAACAAGATAAAGGCACAAGTGTAACAATGTTTTAGCCCAAAGAAACACAAGACTCACAACAGTATTGTAGAGCGACTGCTGATGGTAGTTATCCAACAATCAATCCAGTGGGGAGGGAAAATCTTGAATGAAAAATGTTACAAACTGCAACGATAAGTAACAATATGCAGCGAAACTGCATTTTTAACACCGTCTTGTATTCTTGTACCTTAATGTTAAGGTGAATTATAGTGTGTAATGTGTGCTGCTGGGTCGCTCAAGAGTCAATATCAGTCTCCACAGATATTTTGCCTGTGGACATTTATTTAAAACACAATGTTAAAAAGGTTGGTGTGGACCGATGAGATGAAGTTATCGTAGCCTGATTCATGACAGACTTTGGCACAGTCTCTTCAAAAGATGATCATGGTCAAAGGTTAATGAGAGAGAAGAATGAGACAGGAGAGCAGGGGACAGGGGTTCTGGTACAGATGTAATTAGAGACAGAGGTAGGAGTACAGAGGTAGACACAGAGGAAAATGAAAAGAGACAGAAGGGGAGAGGAAAAGCTCAGAACTCTGTGTGTGTGTGACTGTAGTCCCGGCTGCCCGCCGGGCTCTCGCTGGGCTTCATGAAGATGCCCTCCATGGCCTTCCACAGGCTGTGCTGGCTGGGGCTGGACATGGCGTGGACCTCCCTCTGACCGTGGATGGGCCGTCCATACTGCTCCCCCGTCACGGACAGCAGCGCCTCGGTGGCCTTGTGACGGAAGCGGACGGCCTCCTCGCGTTTCCACACTGATCCCCCACACTGAACTGTCCACTCGTCCAGGTGGTCCCCTTCCCCCTCCTCACCAAAAGCACTCACCTCCTGCAGACAAGTGAGGCAGAGATGAGAAAACAAGAAAGACAAAAGAGGACAAGGTACCTTGCTTTTACGAAACCTTTTTGGCTCCATTTTAGCTCAGTCTCAGACACATATTACACCCATGTTTGTTTGTTTTCTTGTCTTCTACATTGCTTCTGTACTTTACATTTTTCCTGCTGCTTAACTGGAACCATCAACTTTCACAGACGCTATTATTTACCAAGCCTGATATCCCAGCTCATGTTTGGCTCTGTCAAACACGTTCTGGCTTCTTGTTGCCTCAACAAAACTATAGTTATGTACACCACAGTGATACTGATGCTTCAGTGGATGTTTGAGGCCAAACACAGACACTTACAATGCATGTTATAGCACTGTTGTAGAGGGTAGTGAATATGAAATCTCCCGTTGTTTGTGTATAATTTTATTTTACCATAGTGATAAAACTCATAATTTGGTACATAATCTGGAAAAGGCTCATGAGTAAAAGAATGTCTGCATTACATTATATATTCTGTAAATGAATAAGAGCCATAACGCTGACCTGTTCACTGGTTTTTAACATAGTCCCCAATCATGTAACACAGCCTGAGATATTAAAGGACTTAGGTGTAAACAGCTCTCCAAAAATGTCTAACAAAACAAATGTCTGTCATTGCATGGTAAACATCACCCAACCCTATTACACTTTAGATAGACACTGTTTTCACACTTCCTCATAACTGAGCAGGATTTCACTGACCCTGGGGTGTTTGGTTTCTGAAGTGTAAAAGCTGCTGTCAACTCCATTTCACCTCAAAATATTGAGCTCCATTTCACAAAATGTGAAGGGAAACCTCTTCGTATTTTCTCTCACTACTTCTTACCAATATTACCGCATTTAATCTGACTTGAACCTGGCAGGGTTGTGGTAAATTATTCTGTTAATCTGCTTTTTTGAATTAGGCTGGATGTGTTAAAAGTATCTCTTACACTCTGACGTCCTTTTCCCAGTGCCTGCAGGCATCTATGTGGATAAACCTTTACCTGACACCAAAGCTCTCCTCTCTCCATGTATAACTTCTAACACCACCCACCTGGTTGGAGGACAGCGGGGAGGTGAAGTAGTGGCTGTGCAGGTTCCGGCCTGTGTTGACGTGGGTGAGGCGGATGGTCTGGCCGCATTTTACTGGGGTGCCTCGATGGCAGAAGGCGTCGCTCGTCCCGCGAACACTCCAGTAGCTGTTACTGTCTTCTACTGCAGTCACCCCTGTTACAGACTGCTGCCCGCTACCTGTCCCACACACACACACACACACACAGTGAGCAGAGCAGCAATACAGTGATGCTGAAAAGAACAGACCCTGTGGAAAGTGATCCAGATCTTTTTTGTGGAACAGTTCACTTAATTGATGAGTCAGGTTTATGACTGACTGTTGATACAACCACTCTGTCTGAAGGACACTGTTTGTCTAAGTTATGCTGGATTTGACTCTAAAGCTGAGGGCTCACCCTGGTGGCATGAATGGTCAGTTTTGAAGGCTATAATCAAACTAATACAACTCAGAATGGTATTTAATATTTAGAGCAATGTCTCAGAATATCTTCAAGAAAACATTTATAGAGCTGGAAGAAATCTAAGGGACATCATCTTACTTGTATGTGGAAAAAAATCATACGGAAATTATTTTGGCAGATACTGCAATTACAGTGAGTCACACTTCCTGTTTGGACAGTGATTTTTACATTTGATCTTCTCTCTTGGTTGAATAATATATATTGTTATATATTAATGATGATGATAATGTTATTTTTGTTGGATCTTTTACAAAACAAGAATGTTCCTTCACTTTGCCAATGAATCTTTAAAGAACCACAAGAATTCATTTCTAATATGTTGTCACCCATTTTTTGTTCAGAAAAAGAATGAAGCTTCTATAGGATTTGGACATTGAGCTGATATTTCGCTGTGTGAGTAGGTGGTTTAAATGTTTGTCATTTAGGTGTTTCTTTTAGAGGCTTGTTGGATATATGACATACACCTTTACTTCAAGGACCAGAATGGAAAAGAAGTTTTGGACTTCATTGTGTCATCTTTGACATTTCACATCTGGGTGTGAGTTAAAGTCCCAACTCTTAATCCTCAGTGTGAGAGTGAGTTAAACAAGGAGCAGTCAGCTGAGACTGTGGAGTGTGCTCAAACCAGCTTTAATCGTCCCATCCTGCTCTGTACTTACAGTCTAGTCTTACACACAAAGACTAAAGTTTGTTAGTGAAGGAAAAACAACGTTAATATTCAGTTGGATTGAACAGACTGCGTAAAGCAGACCACAGTCAATTCATATAAATGGACGTATGCAGTTATTATGAATTGCCGGTATATGTCATCTTAACACTGTAAACCTTCACGCATAGACAGTCATTTCCATTGCTTACTCAACAAGATGACATTAACTACATAGGTCATTTACGTTACATTAAGCTAAGGTTTGTGAACAAAGCGGGGCAAACGTTTATTAAGCCTTAATAATTATTAATGAGAGGCAACTCACCGGAGCCGTAGCGTACGTCGTGCGAGTGTAGTCTCACATTGTGCTTCAGATTTAACAGTTTAATGACTGATCCGCACGTCACAAAACTCAGTTCCGTGCCGAGTGACAGCCCGAATATACACGCGAGCAACAATAAAATAGTCGTTTGAGAGCGTAGCAGAAAAGCACTGTTTAATTTATCCATTCCTACGTAAAAAAAAGCGGAGCCGCCGATACCTCACTCAGATTTGCATGATATTTTCGCTACGTCATTAAAGTGGCACGATGTGGCAGTATGAACAGCGCCCCTAGCGTGTCGGAGTGCTCACTGCAGACATGGTTTTGGGACTCTGTTTTTCATAGATTTATCCGGCTTCGCGGTGAAATATTTGGATTTTTATTGTAACGTGATGATATTTACACTAAATATCAACATTGCCATTTTAGTCGTTTCTCTTTGGTGTGGAATCGTTGTGGGCCAGCAGGGGGCGTCACCTTGAGGTTCATAAGGTTGGAAGTTCCCTCACAGCATCCCGGAATTGTCATCACGCCGCTCGCTCTCGGCCTTTTTTTTTTAAACAAGTACAAGCTCCCCGAACACACAAAACACAACACAATCCCGTTATAACTGTAAATATTTACGGACTATACCGCCGCTGTGAGACGTGTAAGTCTAATTTCACCGTCGTCAGTTGCGATGTTTAGACTATTGTGCTTATCCAACAGTCGTGAGCTAGCTCAGGCTAATAATGCTGCTAGCTGTTGTTGTCGTTATAGCTAATGCTAGGCTAACGCATTGGTGCGCTAAAGCTTCAACGGTAGACTACTTAGTTAGCGCAGAGGCCTTGATTTGGTTCATGTGTAATTTTACCAGTATTTTATTTGTTGTTATGCACCACACGCCTCAAATTGCGAAATTTGAAATTTAAAAGCCAGCTACTTGGCAAAATATTGCTCGCTAGCTAACTTGCTTCGTCTTGCAGGTAACAGCCTAGTTGGTGTTGCTAGCGCACAGCTAAGGTTGTTGAGTAGAATTTACAACATAATCTTTATACCTTTTGATCGACAGCTCAGCAGAAGTTCTAGATCCATCGCCTTGATTATATTAGCTACCGCTACACTGAAAGAACATCATGTGTTTGGTAACATCCGTCCCTGTTGTGTGTGTGTGTGCGCATTGCGACATCATTACGGATAGTTTTTTTTCACTTAGCCACCACAGTGAGCTCCATCCATGGGTCAAATACAAATATGAACATCACGTAACGCTATCATTGAATTGGTTTCATGGTGTCAATAATACGACATCAGCTGTCCCAAAGACAGGTTTTCATTCGTACATTCGTGTATTTGTTCCTTTGCCTCATACATATCCACAGATGCTCTTTGTAATCATTCCCGTCCTCAAGTATCATAACACATCCTTATTAGGCAGGGCAACACAGATTCTACATAGACATAGACAGACATGGCTGAACTCTTGACATTCAGTAAAATGTAATACTTTTGTGCCAGACATTATTCAAACCCACATGATTTTAAATTCTAGAAAAGATATTAAAATGAATAAAGGTAACATATCACTGGATGAATGTTTCACATACATGTCAGAAATATTGCTGGCGTTTCTGTTTGCTGGAAAGATATGTAGTCATACCAAAACCAAGAGATGGTTTGGGTTATTTCACATGAGATTATCATGTAAAATTAATGAAGAAATAAGGAATTTAAATATGCAGGCGCTTTTCTGTGTGAAGTTAGGTGTGTAGTAACAAAATCTTTGTCTTCTTCTCAGGAAGAGCAGTCATGGCGGACTTCATCGAGAGCGAGGCCGAGGAATCAGAAGAGGAGTTCGAGGAGAAAGACCTAAAGCCTAAAAAGACCCAGAGGTTTATGGAAGAAGATGGTAAGGTTAAGATGTTTTAGATTTGGGACGTGTCTTTTTTAGAGTTTTGTTGTATGACGCTGACGACTCATCTGTCATTTCTGAACAGATGAAGAGGAAGAGGAGAATACAGAGGACCAGGATGAGCAAGGAAATCTACGCGGACTCATTGATGATGGAGAGGAGGTAGAGGAGGAGGAGGAGGAAGAAGAGCAGAAAAGTAAGAGTGGAGGGGGGAGTGACTCAGAGGAAGAAGTGCGGCATCGACGCAAAAAACGAAGTAAGTTCATCAGGTGTTCTCTCTTTTTTTTTCAAACGGTCTCAGATGTCATACTGTGAAATATGGCAGTCGTTGTGATTAGTTTTAAGAAATCAAAGATTTTGTACTCATCTCCACCACTGTCTGTTTTAACCTGTTTTCATGCACATTCTCCACATAGGCCCAAAAATGAAAATTTGTGCCATTCATTGTCTTATGAGTGTTCTCTCACTAATAATGATTAGTGGCAGTAAGTGTTTATCATTATTGTGCTGTATGGATTGGTAAAAAGGGTTTGTTAGCGAACAAGTTGTTGTGTTGCGGCAGTCTGCAGACTCTGTTTCCTGGGCTTGATGAGACATGTATTTCATAAGTGAAGTGTTGAATGTTGAGCAGTTAATCAGTAGAGGACAGCGCTGATGTCACATTTCTATGTGATATCATGAAGGAAGCCAAAACAATCTATAGATGTAGAAAACTGTTATGGGGAGGAAGACAGACAAAACACGAAAGGGTCATCGGGACTGACAGTGATCAGAAAACAGTGTACTTTGTTATTGAATGTAACATTAGTTTTGTTCAGTTTGTTTAATTACCTTTGAGCTGGACTGTGCTTACCAGTAGATTTTAATGTGCAATAAAATACCAGAACACATGTCTGGCATCTGTTGGGCTGGTAAAACAACAGGTGTCCCATTTTTTCTTCCTCTGCCTTCAGCTCCATATGTTGTGGAGACAGATGTATTGGTTGCATTAGCCTGGGTTTGTAGGTAGCTCTGGGTTGGTGTGAGGTGCATTAGCCTGGGTTTGTAGGTAGCTCTGGGTTGGTGTGAGGTGTATAAGCCGAGGCTCATATAAATCCCTTGGTGTGCGCATTGGCAAACACAGGTTGCCGCCATCATCCATCAGTGTCTTCACTTCCTGCGTAGACTGCGTCTGTTCGATGTTTGCAAAAACATAATGCCAGGTTTCTACACAGCAACAACAGAGTCCATCCTTTGGTACGGTATTACCAGCTGGTTTGGGAACTTATCAGTCAAATCCAAATCCCAGATTCACAATCTAATAACAACAGCAGGCAGGATCATGGGTCACACTCCTCTCAACCTCCAGGACCCTTTTGACCAGGCAGTCATTTCACAGGCAAATAACATCCTGACTGATAAGTCTCGTGTCCTACATACTGAATACACATTGTTGAACTCAGGGAGGAGGTACAGGGTTCCCCTGTGTAAACACAACAGCTTCAAACATTCATTTGTAACTATATCCATTGAGGTAATTAACAAGCAAACATAAAAAGCATAAGAACTTTACTTGATTGAATGTATGGCTGATTTTTGCACAGCCTTTGTATAAGCTAACATTATTTTTGCACATTGATTTGATCTATTTTGGTTGAGTTTACACTGTTTCTTATTGTCTCAGTGTTTTGCTGTCTCAGGTGTAGGCTTGTTCGGTACAGTGGGATTAAAAAGGTACCGTGGTACTAAAGCAATCAAAACGGTACTATACTGTGTTTGGAAAAAATAGGTACTTTTTTATATGAATGACTGAAGCATAGGGCTGTCAGTGGGGAAGAGAAAGACAGAGTTCCTGCTGTGCACATTAGGTACATTGCACATTCATGTGTTTGGATATATGTTCGGCTTGAAGCCAAACCGAAAACCAGCACATCCGGTCGGATTGGTCGGCCTGGCCCGTAGAGAACTCTGCTGAGGTTATTAGCTCATAAGTTTAACACCATGAGCTGACGTGTCCTTTTTTGTTTATAATCTCCTCTCCTTCAGCCTCATGTTCTCACTACACACTGTTCGGTTGTCAACAAACACACATAGAAATGGTGCTGCCACCGAATACACAGCTGATAAATGATTGGCTGTTTCCCTGTAGCGTCCAGGGATATGATGCATTTACATGTCGAATTGTCCAGCGTTTTATCGAGCTATTTTCTTAGCTGTTTTCTTATCGCTGTCGTCTAGGCCTAATATTCACAACTTAAAGTCTTTAAATTTGTGTCAAAGTTGGGATCACATGCAAACACAGTCCCATTTACAGTCTCTCATCTGTGTGTCTTGGGAGGAGCACGGCTTCTATGTTTATTTTGTACATAAACAATAATAATGATTAAAAAAAAAGTTTCTTCGTTGCATAAAATTGCAGTTCATTCATTTGTCATTCTCAGTGGTAGGTTGTGTGTTTGTGTGTGTGTTGGGGGGGTGGCACAGGATATAGATACTAATAACCTTTTTCGTGTTCCCCCTATATTTGGCAAAATATCGAAAAGGGTCAAAAAATATGAAAATACATAGTGGTACCCAAAATGTTGGTATCGAGACAACACTACTCAGGTGTTGCTGTTGTCTTTTTGCTGTCGTGACGTTTTATCTTTTGTACAAACCCACTGTGCTTTTTAGATTTTTGTGGTTTTTCATTGTTTCTGTATGTTTCTCATCTGTGCAGCAGTTCCCTTTTTTAACCAAGCAAAATCTCTCCCATGGGAGACAAATAAGAGAACTTTGACTAGTCAGCCGTATTTTTGTCATTATCAAAGAAAGGGAATGTGTTTTTTTTAGCTGCAATTTAACTGATTTAACAGTAAAAAACAATAAATAAATAGAAACTGTTTGCAGCAGATGTGCAGATTGCAAATATGGATTCTGTGTCACGTTGATATGAAGCTGTCAAATTCATGCAGAGGAACAAGAGCACTATTATTGTTTTGCATCTGCCTTTTCCTCTTTGCAGATTATGATGACTATCTAGATGACGATGATCTTGACCTCATTGAGGAAAACTTGGGTGTTAAAGTAAAAAGGAGGGTAAGAATCACATCTCATCAATATTTACTGACAGCCTCTTACACTATACCTCACCAGTTTTCTTGTTATGTTTTGGATTTGGCAGCCATGCTGATGCTGTGTCTCTGTGTTGCAGAAGAAGAAATATGACCGTGTAAAAACACTGGATGATGATGAAGAAGATGATGATGAGAAGGACTTAATCGCAGATGAGATCTTTCATGGAGACGGAGATGGTGAGCTGGAGGAAGGAGAGGCCGTAGATGAGCCTCTCCAACACGCAGATGACGACGAAGAAGGAGAGGACGATGATTCAGGTAGGACATGAGGATTTTTAGAGCAATCAAAAAAATCTAAGAAATGAAGGATCAGTAATATATACATAAAATTGTTTGGATTCTAAATTTGAGCTTTCGGTCCACAGATATAAACGATTTTATTGTGGACGATGATGGCCAACCTATTACCAAAAAGAGGGGCAAGAAGTTCTCAGGCTACACAGATGCGTGAGTGCTGTACTTCATACAAGAAACATGCTTATCTCTGTAGAACAGGAAGCTGTTTTTCCTCATGTTCCCCCCTCTTTTTGTTGTTCATCGGCTGACAGAGCCCTCCAGGAGGCCCAGGAGATTTTTGGCGGCGACTTCGACTTTGCTGACTTTGATGCAGACGACTACGACCAGGGTGAGGAAGAGGAGGAGGATCAGGATGAAGAGGGCTGGGACCGACCCAAGAAACAGACCAAGAGGAGGCTGGGGAGGAAGAGCATCTTTGAGATCTACGAGCCCAGTGAGCTGGAAAGCAGTCACATGACTGACCAGGACAATGAGATCCGCTCCACAGACATGCCCGAGAGGTTCCAGGTGTGTGTGTGTGTCTGTTTGTTCACCTGTGTTTTAGCATTTTACACAGTTGTTAGATTTTAATATGAACCATATAGATTCATAATGACTACTTTCTGATTGACTGCCTGTCTTTGAACTCTGTTGTCCACCTTGTAGTTACGCTCCATCCCTGTTAAACCTGCTGAGGATGATGAGCTGGAGGAGGAAGCCGAGTGGATCTTCAGACATGGCTTCTCCACTCTTACTATTTCCATGCAGGTATGACCTTTTTTAATCATGATACCTTGTGAGATGTGACAAAACTGCATATTTTACTTGTATCTATCCTTATCATTTAAATGTTAATCAAATAGCATTTTTCTGTGATGTTTAACAGGAGAGCACAGATTATCTAGACAGAGGAACGACCACAAACTTCAGCAGGAAAGGCCCCAGCACAATTGCCAAGATCAAAGAAGCCCTCAACTTCATGAGGAATCAGCAGTTCGAGGTGAACTCACGTTTTCAACCCATTAACAGCTTGTTTCTTTAAGTAGTATACAAATGATGCTAGTATATTAAAGACTCATTTTATGTTTTGTGTATTTTTTCCAGGTTCCGTTCATAGCTTTTTACAGAAAGGAATATGTGGAACCGGAGTTGAACATAAATGACCTGTGGAAGGTGTGGCAGTGGGATGAAAAGGTAAAGCTGGTATAGTTTATAGATTACAGACAAACAAAAACAAAATTTAGCTACAGGTACAAATAAAGTTACCAAAAAGACAGGCCACCATTTGGAGTCGATAGGAAATAATGAATAATCTGGGCGCACTGCACAGCTAACCTTAAAACCGTTGTAAACTATTGTAAGGCATATGGCGTGAATGCGCCACCTTTGGTTTCTTGACTCAAACGTTTTCTTTGCTCTCCTCCATCAGTGGACTCAGCTGAAGACCCGGAAGCAGAACCTGACCCGTCTCTTTCAGAAGATGCAGTCCTACCAGTTTGAGCAGATCTCGGCTGACCCTGACAAACCTCTGGCTGATGGCATCCGCCCCCTGGACACTGCTGATATGGAGAGGCACGTCTTGATAAAACTAGAAAGTTTTGTACTGTATTTGATTTCTCATAGTGGTGGATGATCAACAAGGTCGTTGAGCCATTTAAACATTTTCTTATCATTAACTGTAGGCTGAAAGATGTGCAGACTCTGGAAGAGCTGGGTGATGTGTACAACCACTTTCTGCTCTACTATGGCCGAGACATCCCTAAGATGCAGAATGCTGCCAAGGCCAACAAGAAGAGGCTCAAGAAGATCAAAGAGGTGTCAGAGGATGGTAAGATACATGTGCCTAAATGGACAACTTTATATGTTGATGATGGATATTTACTGCTGAGTTGTTCCAGTCTAATTACAGCAACTTTTAGGAGTGTTTACATTACATGCATTATTTTCATAATTTACTACAGGACTGGTGTAAATGTTCTTTTTCCATAGGGGAAGAAGAGGAACTGGAGGTAGAAGAAGAAGAGGAGCAGAAAGGACCTGACCTCAAGCTGGCTTCTCGTAGGGATATGTACAGCATCTGTCAGAGTGTTGGACTTGGTAAGTCTCCTTGGACTTGTGAGTAGGCTGAACTGGTAAATCCAGCCCCGTCCAGTGCCTGCACATCAGAATCCTTTTCTTTGTCATTCCTATTGCAGATGGCTTGGCTAAAAAGTTTGGGTTAACCCCAGAGCAGTTTGGAGAAAATCTGAGAGACAGTTACCAGCGTCACGAGACAGAGCAGTTCCCTGCTGAGCCCGTGGAACTGGCCAAAGATTATGTTTGCAGTCAGTTTTCCACTCCGGAGGCAGTGCTGGAAGGAACCAGGTACATGGTGGCCATGCAGATTGCTCGTGAACCTCTGGTCAGACATGTTCTCCGCCAGACCTTCCAGGAGAGAGCCAAGATCAACATCAAACCCACAAAGAAGGGCAAAAAGGTATGGACACGTTTCATCCCAGGCACTGATCCAAGCGAAATGTTTTATGAACTTGTCGAATGTGCTCTGAATACGAATCTGAACCTGCCTTGCCTTGTTTACTTTCTGTAGGAGATCGACGAGGCTCATTTTGCCTACTCCTTTAAGTATCTGAAGAACAAACCTGTGAAAGAGCTTAACGGGGATCAGTTCTTGAAGATGTGCCTGGCAGAGGACGAGGGGCTGCTTTCTATTGACATCTGTATAGATTTAATAGGGGTCAAAGGGTAAGTACAGTAACTGAATTGATTTACTACACTGGACCTGTTCAGTGATGTTGGTGTGCTACATTTGCATCGCATGAACCCCCTCAAACCAGAACCAGATATATGTTAATTCATTATTGTAGTATCAACTCACATTCTTATCAGTAGAGCATGGGGCTATTAAATTATGGTGTGAACACACTCCCTTCTTCTCTCTCTTTCCTCCTCCCGCTTCTCCTCAGATATGCTGGTGACCAGACGTACTTTGATGAGATCAAGCAGTTCTACTACAGGGATGAGTTCAGTCACCAGGTGCAGGAGTGGAACAGGCAGCGTACTCTGGCCATAGAGAGAGCGCTCAATCAGTTCCTCTACCCACAGATGGCCAAGGAGCTCAAGAGCAAACTGATTGCTGAGGCCAAAGAGAGCATTGTCAGGGTAATTTATCCTATCTGTGATGTCCTCATGTATTGCACTACTCTATGTTGGTATTATGCACACAAGTCAACAATTTTAGAAATTAGGTAGCCACAGTATTGCCATAATTGTCTATGTTTGAGCAGTCTTTTCAGGTTAAAACTCATTATCAACTCTGACTTTTTCTGTTGTAGTCCTGCTGTCGCCGGTTGTACAACTGGCTTAAGGTGGCTCCATACAGGCCAGATCAGCAGGTGGAGGAAGATGACGATCTGATGGACGAGAATCAGGGCAAAGGCATTCGTGTACTGGGTGTAGCCTATGCACCCAGCAGGTATGCAAGCCTCAACACTGTTTGTATGTTTTCCCCAAATCAATTAATATCTTGAATCTCACTTGTAATGTTAAAATATACACACCTCTTCAGTTTTAACCCCATGAGACAGTTTTGCCACATAAATGAGATGATGATGCAACAGTAGTTTCTTACATACACTCTTCCCTCTGACAGAGATACGCCTGTTTTCTGTGCCCTGATCAACGGGGAAGGAGAGGTGGTGGACTTCCTGCGTCTGCCCTACTTCATGAAGAGGAGGAATGCCTTTAGGGATGATGAGAGAGAGAAGAAGGTACAGAGAGCACAGCTGTACTTCAGGGCAATCAACACATGTCTTGATTGAGATGCTCACTCCTTTGTGTGTCTGTGTGTATGTTTGTGTCATCCTCAGGCCCATGACATTGAAAATCTCAAGAAGTTTCTGTCCAGCAAGAAACCTCATGTGGTAGCTGTTGCTGGAGAAAACCGGTAAATCATTGGTTTATTTTCTATGTGCTGGAAAGCTTAATGTGAATATTTGGAAGAACAAGTTATTGGGGAGTCCAAATGTAAATGTTAAGATTATTTTGTGCATGTGCAGAGATGCTCAAATGATCATGGAGGACATCAAGAGGACCATCAGCGAGCTGGAACAGGAGTCCTCTCTACCTGCTGTAGGAGTGGAGCTTGTGGACAACGAACTTGCAACATTATACATGAACAGCAAGAAGTCTGAGGTGAAGACCTTGTCATACCATTACAACACAAACACACCCCCATTTTACCACAGCAAGCTCAATAACTTGAGGATTCAAAGTAGTTTTCAGATTGGGTCCTTTCTTCACCATCTGCTGACCTCTGACCCTCTGCTGTCTGTCTGTGCAGGTTGATTACAGGGATTATCCTCCCCTGCTGCGGCAGGCTGTGTCAATAGCTAGGAAGATCCAGGATCCCCTGGTGGAGTACGCTCAGGTCTGCAGCACTGACGAGGACATCCTCTGCCTCAAACTACACCCGCTTCAGGTGAGAGATGGAGGAGTGGATCTGTTAAAGTTTATTAGAGAGAGATTTCCAGCTTTTCTTGCAAGATAATATAAAAATTTAAGCTGGGAAGCAATCATTTAATAGTCAATTCAGTCAGATACATCACGTATCCAGACGGCTGTTAAAATTAAAGTTTAGTATTTAATTGAAACATGATTCTGCAGGTAATATTTACAAAACCACACACCCTTTTTCCTTAGGAACATGTGGTGAAGGAGGATTTGCTCTCTGCTCTTTACTGTGAATTCATCAACCGTGTCAATGAGGTTGGAGTGGACGTGAACAGGGCCATCGCCCATCCTCACACTCAGAGCCTGGTGCAGTACGTCTGTGGTTTGGGGCCAAGGAAGGGCTCTCACCTGCTAAAGGTTTGCTGTTCTCATAAGGTTTCCTGAGTGATATCTGACAGTACAGCTCCTCATCTGCTGACCTGATGACCGTCACTGCTCTTGTCTTTGTGCAGATTCTGAAGCAGAACAACACTCGTCTTGAAAACAGGACCCAGCTTGTCACAATGTGTCACATGGGACCCAAGGTTTTTATAAACTGTGCTGGTTTCATTAAGATTGACACTGCTTCACTTGGGGACAGGTTGGTAACTTTTCTGGGGTTTCTTACATGCCCTGACTGTCCAGATCATGTGCGTAGTGCTAAATCCACCATATTTTCCTCACAGTACGGACTCCTACATCGAGGTCCTGGATGGCTCTCGTGTCCATCCTGAGACGTACGAGTGGGCTCGGAAGATGGCTGTGGACGCCCTTGAGTATGACGAGTCGGCAGAAGACGCTAACCCAGCTGGAGCTCTGGAGGAAATCCTGGAAAATCCAGAACGTCTCAAAGATCTGGATCTGGATGCCTTTGCTGAAGAGCTTGAGAGACAGGTCTGTGTGTGTAGGATGTGGCTTTGATTGTGACAGTGTTTGCATTTCATTATTTTTTAGCTCATGCTTGAATAGTGGTTTGCATTTAGTCCACACAAAATGACAAGTCGGCCATGTTTCACGTCCACTCATCCCTCTGTTCTCTCCCTGTAGGGTTATGGCAACAAGGGAATTACTCTGTATGATATCCGCGCAGAGCTGAGCTGCAGGTACAAAGACCTGAGAGTTCCCTACAGAGTCCCTAACACAGAGGAGGTCTTCAACCTGCTCACCAAGGAGACCCCAGAGACATTTTATATTGGTAAAACACACCACACTGAAGTACACATGTTTATCTCTTGAAACATCACCCAAGATCTGTTATATATATTAGATTCCTAGCCATTAGCACTTGTGTGCATGGTGGCTGTAGAACATTAGGTTTTCATGTTGCAGCACCTGTGATCTGTGTTGTCTATCTAATGTCAGTGTGATTCAAATGGACTTTTTTTAAACCATTTTATTAATCTGGGTGTTAGAAGTTGTGCCATAGTCACAGCACATGATTTGTTCAAAGTAGTGATGTCAGTGGAGCATCAGATTAGATTAGGAAAACTTTGTCTGTCACAGAAAATCATCTTTGGCATGGCTCAGAACACATGAAAAGAAAACAGACATTCTTCAGACACAGTAAAAACTAAATAAAATAAAATAAAATCAGGCGTTTGTACTAAAGGAAAGGACAACACGTGGGATTGAATGAGTTTTTGTAAATGCGTTTCTTGACCGGTGGGACTCTGTAACAGCGGCCTGATGGGAGAAGCTGGAAGGACTCATGCATGGGGTGGATGGGGGGGTCTTCTGTGGTGATAGCTTAGCTCTCTTTGTGACTGCTTGGGTATGAAGTTCTGAAGTGGGGTTTGAGTTTTGCCAGTTATTTTACTTGCTTGTTTGATGATCCTGGAGAGCATAGATTTGTTTTTTACTGAGATGAGTGTGAACCAGGATGTGATGTTGACGGTCAGGACAGATCCAATGATTTGTATACTCTATACTGTCCTGCCTGACCTTAAAACTCTGTCGTTTTCTCAGTTAGAACAGGCATCGCAGCAGTTACAGTAGGAACGCTTTATAGGCTGGTGATGGTCAATGTTTTGCCCATGGTTAATATTTAGTCCCTGCTTTTCCTCCAGGGAAGCTGATCACCAGTGTAGTGACTGGTATTGCTCACCGGCGGCCTCAGGGGGAGAGCTACGACCAGGCCATACGTAACGATGCTACAGGGCTGTGGCAGTGCCCCTTCTGCCAGCAGGACAACTTCCCTGAACTCAGCGAGGTACCACACACCTGGCTTTCCCCTATGTGGTCACCTTGATGTCAGAGAACAAACAGAGGGATTTGACATCTGAACATCATTCCTTTTGTTCTGTGCCTTCCGTGTAGGTTTGGAATCACTTTGACAGTGGATCGTGTCCGGGTCAGGCCATCGGAGTGCGGAGCAGACTAGACAACGGCGTCCAGGGATTTATTCCCACCAAGTTTCTAAGTGACAAAGTGGTCAAACACCCTGAAGAGAGGGTCAAGGTGAGACATCGTTGGTTGTGCAGTTGTTCTTTACTGATGAGAGAGTTTCCAGATGTTACACTTGACACAACCTAAATGATAGATCTATGATATATCCTTTCTGTATTCTTTTGTCATAGCACCTGTTCAGTAACTGATTGTTCCTCTTCTCTCTCCTCTTCAGGTGGGCATGACAGTTCACTGCCGCATCATGAAAATTGACATTGAAAAATTCAGTGTTGACCTCACATGCCGCACTTCAGATTTGATGGACAAGGCCAATGAGTGGAAGCTCCCTAAGGACAGCTATTATGACTTTGACACAGAGTCTGAAGACCAAAAACAGGACGAGGAGCTCAAAAAGAAGCAACAGCGAACACGTTAGTATCACAGCAAGCTTAACAAAAGCTGACTGAATTCAGATAGAGTTAAAATGGTACACTGTGCCAGTCCTGGGGAAATTTCTTGCCCTTGAAAGACTTAAGTTACCTGATAAACAAGCTGTTACAGCTCTGCCCTGATACCATTTTTAATTGTTTGTATTCTCCCTCCCTCCAGCTTATATAAAGCGTGTGATCGCTCATCCCAACTTCCACAATATCAGTTTCAATCAGGCAGAGAAGATGATGGAGACCCTGGACCAGGGAGACCTGATCATCAGACCCAGCAGCAAGGGAGAGAACCACCTGACTGTCACCTGGAAAGTAAGGAACAGATGGAGTGGTGTCCTAGGGTGGTAAAGGGTCAAATGAAAAAACTGTGGGTGGGTAGAGAGTGTGGAAGTTGAGCAAAATGACGATTGAATACATCATAATATCAGGAAATGTGATGCAGTTGCTTAATGAAGATGAACATTTAGCTTGTGCGACACAGTGGTTCCACTCTGACTCTGATGCTCTGCAGGTGGCTGACGGCATCTACCAGCACGTGGACGTGAGAGAGGAAGGCAAAGAGAACGCCTTCAGCTTGGGACACACTCTCTGGATCAACACTGAAGTAAACACTGTTCTCTTTTTTTCAGCATGGTGCAGACATTGTGTGGTGAGTCATCAGTGTTTATGTGGCTGCTGCTGCATTTCCTTCAAACGTTTCTTACGTCCCTCTGCAGGAGTTTGAAGATCTGGATGAAATTGCAGCTCGGTATATTCAGCCCATGGCAGCATTTGCTCGGGATCTGCTGTCCCATAAGTACTTCCAGGAGTGCAACGGTGGAAACAAGGAGGTATATACTAATTGACTGTCCTGGTCTTGAATATTCTTACTAAATCAAAAATTCATCCTGTTCTACTACCTCTATTTTGCCTCTCTTACCCTCTTTTGTTGTGTGCTCTCTTTGATAGAAAATGGAGGAGTTATTGGTCAGGACAAAGAGGGAGAAACCTACTTTTATTCCCTACTTTATTTCAGCCTGTAAAGATTTGCCAGGAAAGTTTATCCTGGGCTACCAGCCTCGTGGAAAACCACGGTGAGCAGAAGTGTTTTTGTCTTTGTTGATTTCTTGTTTGTCACTGTTATGTTGAGGAGATGTGTCAAAGGGGCTGATTGAGAACCTTTGTAATGAGAATCATTGTAAATGTAGTTTTTCCTCAAAGCAGCTCAAGCTCAGAATAAATCTGAAACAGCTGAAGACTCCATTCAGTTCTTCGGCTCTGTTTGCAAATTTTTCATCATGTCACACACGTGTCAAATTACTGAACACCACTCAATTCCCATCCACTCTTTTCCAAACACAATATTTTGTAGAAACTGGCAGGTTTGATTGACAGCAGCGTCCACACCTGTATAATTGAGTGTTAATTTGTCTTTTTTTTCTTTCCCAGGGTTGAGTATGTGACCATCACCCCTGATGGCTTCCGCTACCGCTCACAGATATTTCCTACTGTAAACGGACTATTCCGCTGGTTTAAGGACCATTACCAAGAGCCTGTACCAGGTACACGAGCACTGTACCTGCTGTTAATGGTGTGTGTTACAACAGTTGAAAGATGATGGAGATTCTTATCAAACATTTCCTGCTGTGTTAAAGGCATCACTCCCAGCAACAGCAGCCGAACAAGGACACCTGCATCCCTGAACGCCACTCCAGCCAATATCAACATCGCCGGTGAGTCTCTCCAACGTGCCCCCCCCCCCCACACACACACACACGACTACATTGTCAACATGAGTGGAGCTGTAGTACATTTTACCACTTGCTAATATATTCTGTCCTCCTCTTAGACTTGACACGAGCTGTCAACGCCCTCCCACGCAACATGACTTCTCAGATGTTTAGTGCCATCGCCGCGGTCACAGGCCAGGGCCAGAACCCCAACACCACCCCCGCACAGTGGGGCTCCAGCCAGTACGGCTACGGTGGCAGCACAGGAGGAGGAGGAGGGAGCTCCTCTGCTTATCATGTGAGTGCAGCTTTAAATGTTGACAACTGCTGTGGAAGAGAAACGCTCTCACCACAGAAGAAACAAGACACTCACACATTAGATTGTGGATGTGGTAAAGAAGTGATTAATGACCAGCACTTCCTCTACAGGTGTTTGCCACACCTCAGCAGCCCATGGCGACGCCCATGATGACGCCCAGCTACTCCTACACCACGCCCAGCCAGCAGGCCCTGGGCACGCCACAGTACCCCGGCTCCACCCCGCAGTCCTCACACACTCACACGCACGCCCACCCACACGTGTCACACCACGGCCACCACGGCCATCACAGCAGCCACCACGGCCA
>OMNW01015168.1:6253-17540 GCA_900303245.1 Selene dorsalis
TGTGCCTAATTGCTCCACGTTCCAAATTTAGCCCAAAGTCACCACAGCCCAAGGTTAGGCTAACTGTGGCGATTCAGCAGTTAAACATGAGCTGAGGAGGGGGGCGGGGTCACTCGAAGTGATAGATAGATAGATAGATAGATAGATAGATAGATAGATAGATAGATAGATAGATAGATAGATAGATAGATAGATAGATAGACAGACAGACAGACAGACAGACAGACAGACAGACAGACAGACAGACAGATAAATAGATTGATTGATTGATAGATTGATAGAAAAAATGCATAAAAAATGCATAAAAACTATGCATAACTAACACATATCTGCAGAGAGTATTTGTGTATATTACATTACATATTGCATTAAAGAAATCATATTAACTCATTAGTAGGGAAGGAATGTGCTTGGTAAATTTGCAATTTGCCTCATTTCACATCCAACAGATAACTTCTTCTGTGTTATCACACTGGAAATGACACAAAGGAGCAGCAGCTGCTTCAGTGTATGATAATAGAAATCTTTCATGGTGCATTCATTCATGTTTAAAGTAATCCATAACTAAAACCATGCAGGATAATTGCTCCATTTTTGCTTAGTAAACTATGGATTTTCTTTAATTACCTCCCCTGTGAATGGGGATTTTAAACTGTAGTTAGTAATTCTGTGAGGGAACAGATACACGCACAAACCACTCTCGCACCAAATCAACACAGATGGTGTGTGACCATTTAATATGAATACATATGCTACAAAGGATGCAAGAAAGCCAAAGATGATCTCATGTTGCTAAGCTGTGAAGTTCTCTTTGGATGGAGTTTGATTCGCTCCAACCGTTTCCTATTAGCAGCCATGGACAGGCTACTGTATATTGTATCAATGATGGGAAACAGATAAGTAGTGAAAAGGTCGTGGGGCATTACAGCCATCGACTGGGCAAAATAAAAATCGGCTCCTCTTCCAGTTTCAAACTGCGTCTCCTTCACATTATAAAGCCTGTATCTCTATTGCCTATAATGAAACCTAGTTGCCCCAGAGAAGTCATTTATCCAACCAGATGTCTCAACTTCCAGACCAGGTGTGGATGGTATAGAGAGGACCTGTGATGATCAATGAGGTAATACATCACGCAATGCAATGACGCTAATTGAAGGGACTAGACCGATGACTTATGTATGAAACACCAGCATTCACTGAAGTGTAGTACAGGGTGTGTTTCAACTAAGTCACAAAAAAACAAATCTCTTAGATATGAATATTTCATTCGACCGCCGTTTACTGCCAACGCAGGAACTTCTGAGTCTGTGACCTGAACTGGATGGAAACATCATACTCCTCAGAACTGAAATGACCCCAAAAGGATAATGAGGTGACATTAATTAAGATCACAGCTGCTGGAAAACATCTGCCTCTCTGTGGGTGTTATTATGACCTGTATCTTTTTTTAGGAAACCAGTCATGAGAAGATGGTTTTACAGTGGTTTGACAACAGCTAGGGGGTGTAACAGGAGCAGTGGTTTAATGCTTCCACAATCATAAAGCTTTTCCTGATATAAAGACAGACAGTCAGAAAAGAATATTTCTATTTCTATGTCTTTAGATCAGCAATAATAACCTGTGGTGATTTTAAGCAAGTGTACAACATTAACATTGAAATTAACAATAACTGTTTGCTGGGCAGGTCCAAACTAATTAACTGCGGATTTTTGCATAACAAATACATCATTATCATTACAAGTGTCCCACAACGACTAATTAAGGGACAGCCCTTTAATTAGCCAGAAATTAGCATTGCTAGCATAAAAATATCGCTCAAATAGTCAATTATATTGCAACATACAAAATTGTTGCTTTTAAGTACATATACTATGTCGAAAAAAAAATATTTGAAATGCAAAATTGTTTTACTGCTATTTAGGCTGCTCGACAAACATAACATAATTGAATGGTTTTGCAAAAAGATGGCTAATATAAATAAAAGTCTACGTATGTATATGGCAGAAGAAGTGCTGAAATTATTAACAGAATTTTATACACGTAAATAAGTTACACAATTACATTTTATATGTTCGACTCATTAAAAAGTAAAGAAAAATGTGTTAATTTGGATAGAGGAGGCACCGGAGTCCTCGGCTACACTTTCGGTTAAGGGGTATCTCAGGACAAAATGTAGCTTCAGTATGATAAATATGTGTTAATATTAATATCGTGTTGTTTGGGAGTTGGTAAGCGTTAAATGTTTTTGCTATATACCCTGAACCGTGGAGGTTTGTGTGAACGCTGAGCAGCAACCCGTGCAGTGAGGGGTTCACCGACTGCAGCCTGTTGAGGAACTCCAGACAACCAGGCTATGCAGCTAACTTTGCCCACGGGCAAAAACAAGACGTAACCATTAAAAAAAAATACAGTCACGACTTAAAGAACGCGTCACCGTAACACACAAAATGCACCGTTACCTGTTACATCGGTGTGGGCTGTGCTGGTATACCGTGGAAATAGGAAGGAAAAACCTGGTTTAAAAAGCCGTGAACTCCTCTGCAGTGGGGGTCCGCTCCGACACAGCACTAATGTCAGTGTAGTGCGTCACGTTAAAGCCACAGTTGGTTAGTGAAAAAACCCCGAAAAGACGTTGTTTACAAAAACATAACTTGAGCTACAACCGTATCCTTCCGAACAGGTCCGAGCGGCGACGCTGGGAGCGGGACGTGCAGCGAGCCACAGCAGACGAACAGACACCTCCCACAGGGCAGAGAAGCCAAGTTCGCTCGCTGGTGTCGCGGCGGCTCTGGTACTTCTTTCTGTCTGTCTCTGTGTTGTCTGTGCCCGGGTCTGCAACTGCTACCAAAAGGCAACAGCCTCACTCCAGCACCGCTAATATCCTCATCTGTATCAGCATCCAGACTCGCTTGCGCGACCGCCGCTTCGCGCCTCTCGGCTCGTGTGGTGCAATAAATCCGCTGTGATCCACACTTATTCCCTGTTTTCAAGCCATCAGACAGCGGCTTCGTCTGCTCCGTGCTCCTCTCTAACGATGACTCGACAAGGGCTTTCACACACAAGTGCAAGGCTGTTACTGTTAACCCGGGTGGTACCGGAAAAGAGGCGGTCTTTCAAAATAAAGCCAAAAAAAAACTAAAATTAAAACCTAAGATAACATTCATGTAATCAAGTATGTCATAGAAAGATCAGAAATTAAACCCTTTAAAGCTCCAGTTTAGCTGTTAAATACCTGAAATAACTCACTTTTTCAGGTTACATGAAAATAACTACATCCTGCAACTCTGACGATGTCTCGTTGCTCCACAGATTTTTGTGTTGGTACTTCATCGAGGACCAGGAGTCAGTCTGCATTCATTTAATCTGATGGAGATTCATCAGTGGCCCTGCTGTTTTCCTTTGGCTTGTTACAGCCATTGTGAGATTTGGACCAGTTTATATGTTTTTAAAACCAGAGAAAATAAATTGATTGATTGCATTAGGAGAATAAGCAGGAGAAAATGACTTGCATGACTTTTAAATACATTTTTAACAAAAAACAAACAAACAAACAAAACTCCAAGGCACTATAACTATTAGAAAGCTTCATTTATAACACTTGCTATGATTTGATTTATATATTTCAATATTTTGTGTGGGTCTTTAAAAATACAGATTGCCCCCTTATCACAGTTGCCTAATCATCTTAAATGCCATACTGGTATTTCAAATGTTTATGCACTGCTATTTTATTGTAGTCATGTCAAATTATAATCTGCTTCTTTAAAAAATAAAATAAAATAAAAACTACCAGTGTGACAATGATGTCATTATTGCATTATTCGTTTTATTAGAGGGATTGTTAGCGTGGAAACCAAACGAGATGGAAATTGAGCATCTGTCGAAACAGTTGCATTATTATAGTATATAGAAATCTTATTTTGATAGCTCAAACCGGAAGTGATACTGTTCATTGACAGCAACAGCCAGGGGAAAACTCCAGTGCCTTCACAGGGCTAGTCAACAGCTGCAGTGTGTGAACGTCGTTCATCATGCTTTTATTTTATGATCAAACTTTCCAAATGATGCCTACCGTGTGTCTATGTGTGGACCTCATCTTCTCACTGACTCACTTATCACAACTTCTGAGAATGTGTCAAGCTCCTCGCCTTCAAAAAAAAAAAAATCATACCAACATTAATATCTATATTTTTTCAGACTTATTACAATGAGTCCACAGCAACACCATACTGTGGTTTACTGACTCAAGTTTGAATGAATAAATAAAAAAAAAAGTGGCTTTTGTTTTTGCTAATAATGCTGGTACTACATTCATTTTCATTAAAAAATGCTGAGAATTAATCTAGGATTCCTTTGTCAAATCATAATTATCTCATAGTAATTTTTTGTCACTTCTACAGAAGCAGTATGGCCACTTTAGCTAACACAAAAGCTGTTTTTTGTTCCATTTATTTGACAAAACTTTGTTTACTTTACTCAGAGACATGCTTCACATTTGCTTCCCATCCCTGCTGTTCTAAGTGCTGTAAATCATACTCACTCATTTATGCACTCATTGCCTATCTTAGCCTAAAATAGCTGATATTTAAGCTTCCAGTGTTAACAGTGGGATAATTTGCTCATATAGCAGCTTAGCAATCAGCAAACACTCGTGGATGATAAAGATATTTCAAAGAACGCTGTTGCACCTGAGATCCTCTGCTGAGGAATGGGCAGAGAGACCCAAACTGGGTCATGGACTTGTTGTTTTGGGTCTTCACATGACCACCAGGAGTTTAATATTGCAGCAGAACATGAATGAGTCTGTGTGTTTCAGCACAGGGCACATCATTCAATTTGGGCCCTGATTCCTCCTGACCTGAAAAGGAGAGTGTGGCTGTGTGTGTGTGTGTGTGTGTGTGTGTGTGTGTGTGTGTGTGTGTGTGCGCAATGCTGTTTTGCCTGTGCGCACACATGCTGCACATGTTTATCCTGCACTTGGCTTAAGGCAGTGGGACAATATGTGTGAACTAAACTCTTTACACAAAGATGTCATTGAATGCATCAGATGTGCACCCAGTGAGAGATAGTCCAGCTATTGTATGGTTTAGCCTCAAATGTGTCTGACATTCTTTCGCTCTATTTTTATCAGCGCAGTCCACAAATATCATGAATCTATATGCTGACATTCACTTTACAATTCCTCTCTGTTTACAGCCTCTCTCAGAGGAAGTGTCAGTATTAAATATCTTATTGAAATCTGCCCTGATTTGTATTTCACATTTCAGAAATTTCTCCCTCTACGTGCAACACCTGGCTGCAGTCGAAAGCTAAAACTTAGGAAAAAGCCCACGCTCGCTTATGTAAATGCATACCTGAAGACTTGTTATACACAGGGGTCATGGATGACGGAGTGTTTATTGGGAGCAGCTGGGTGGACAACAGAAAAACCCTGGAAAGAAACACGTGCATGTGTGTAGCACCTTGAGCCATTTCCAGCTGACAGCAAACAGCATTCCTTCAGTGCACACACACACACACACACACATACACACACACCTCAACACACCTTACTCCTCTCCTTCAGAAAGCTGTAAAACTGCCTCTGAAAATTGCTCTGTGTAAGTGGATGATTTATTCTACTACTCCTTACTCTTATGTTCTGACCTTTACCTGTGTTCACCTGAAAACCGAATGCAACCTGCATACTGGGATGACGTGTTGTAGCCACCAGAGTTCCAGGGATACCTGGCTGAGAGAGGAACACCTTGAGGCAGATTCACATTTCTCTTAGAAGATTCATGCTGCAATCAAACCTATAAAGACACGACACAGGTAGAATCAGCTGGCATGGATATATCAAACTCATCAGTGATTAACATCTCACGTTAAGATTAACATCTCGTCCGTTTATTCCATGGGAAAAACAAAAGTGTGAAGGCCTCTGTGTGAAATTTGCATATTATCCTTGTATGTGTTCCCTCCGGGTACAGCTTCCTCCGAACATGCGCTCTTTTAGTTAACTGGTGAATCTGTCAAACTGGTGAAGTGTGCAGATGTGAGCCTTTGAGGTTGTTTGTGTCAGTTGGGATTGACCCCAACTCCCCCATGACCCTGCAGGGATAAGCAGTATGGATGGATGGATGGATGGATGGATGGATGGATGCACAGAGCCAGCTGATCTAGCCATTTCTTCATTATTCCAGTCTCTCTAAGCTAAACTAAGCTAAACTAAGATAACTCCCTGCTGGCTTTAGCCTCATATTTAACATACAAGCATCAATCTTCTTATTCCTTTAACCTACAGTCAGGGCTGTTTTTCAGGGGGTCCCCCAGTGATGACAGATATTTTTCTTGCGTAGTTCGAACACTGACTGTTGAGAACGAGTGATGATGATTTGCTGTCCAAAGCAAAGCGCATCAGCGTGAATCACACTTCTCTGATACAATCGCTTATCTTTAGCTGACTCAACATTGCGCTAAAGTTGCCTTAAGCAATACTGGAAATGAATCTTATCCCACGGTTGCATTTTTCCTTCACCATGTGTCGCTTTTTACATCAGTGTGATCTGAGTATTGGTTAAATTCTCTTAAAGGCTGCTAATGGTACCCAGTGGCCACAGGACTCCCATGTTAAAGGAAGTGACGGGCCGTGTTGATGGACAGCTGACAGTTGGAATTTATTAGCAGGGACATTCTGAGAAGTGAAGCTTTCACTCACTGACTTCTTTAAGTAATAAACCAAAAGTGACATTTTAACCTCTTCCTCATTTGTCTTTGTCTCAGTGTCCCAGTCACCTAGTTTTAACTTTTTCCACACTCTTATATAAACACACTTTTTCTCCCTCTGTTGAGTTTGTTACGCCAGGGTATTATCCAGTAAACAGGAGATTGAAATCAAGCCACCACTTTAAGCATGTCAGCCTCCAGCAGCTATGTTTACATTAAAAAACAGAAAACAATCCCACTTTTAAAAGTACCCTTGTTGATTTTTTACCATCAGATTGAACTAGTCTCTATAATAATCAAGGTTAATTGCAGTTACTCCTCTAAAGTTGTCTCCTATGCATGATTGCTCACAGCTCTGCCGACATCTCTTCTTCTTTCTCTCCTTGCTCTGTATTGGATGTCAGCAGCAGGTTTCGTGGCTCACAATCAAAAGTGCATGTTGAGGGAATGCACTTATACATATCTGGGTCTGGTCTCGTAGCTCATCTCCTCACACATACAAACACAAAACAAGATAGAGGCGAGCAAAAGAGGAAGCTGGAGTATGTCCAGTATGACTAAGAATATACAGAGGGGAAATATGCAAAAAAGGAGGCTGCTGACATGGCAGTGTGTGTGTGTGTGTGTGAGAGAGAGAGAGAGTGTGGCACAAACACACATACGCACGCACGCACACACACATGCGCACACGCACAGGGAGATGTGTAAGTGTATCTATGCATGCTGTTTTGCCTTCCATACAATCATGCAAACTCTTCTGCTGCACTTCAGCATCATCAATCACTTCTGCATGGATGAAACCAAAGAAACTGGTTTATTGATAGCGCTACGTTCCTGTTCTTCCTGTGACTCTGTTCCAACCTCACTGACTCCCCATTTGTAAAGCGCGTGCTTTTATCTCCATTTTTCTAATAAATACATTCAAAGTACTTGAATGTGGAAAATAAATGAAAACTAGGTTTTTCTTTAAGACTGAACACTCATCTGTGAGATATTTAATTATCTACTGATTAGAAGTTGTTCTTTACCTCCTATGTGTGGCACTTTAATGTTGCTCTGTCAACTGCAACTTCTGTAAAATACATTATGGGACTTCTGACATTTTATTCAGTTCATTTGTGAGGTGACTTTGCCTCTAAACTTTTGCAGGAACAGGAGATTCAGGTATACGACGAGTCTCCGTGGCTTTGACACAAGTGACCAAGCAGATGCCGTCTGTGGGAAGGAGCCAGCCACTCTTTTCCGCTTTTAAATACAACAAATGTTCATTTAATAATTCAAATTAGCTGGAGAATCACTCCGACCACCTGCTGCCGTGGATGCTGAGTGAAACGTTCATGTTACTCTACATCTGTTTCACCCTCGTGCTCAGATACTCACACCAAAGAGCTGCTCGAGTGTCTCCATCGAGGACACATTAGCAGAATTTACTGAGGCACATACCAAAATAATAAACACTTTTCTTTTAAAAATCGACACATCATCTTTATTCCTCTGTAGCTGACAACTTCAAATCAGGTCTAAGCTCTCTTGAGTTATGTGTGGCATGCCTGTAACTCAGTGCATGTACTATATCTATGTATGAGTGTATGAGTGTCAGAGGAGGTGCTTTAAAAGCTCTCGTGTTGCAACAGTGAGGCGGTCACTTCCCTTCTTGGTGACACTGCATCCAGAGAGCAAGAGAGAGGGAGAGAGGGAGAGGTTGACTTAGCCTGACAGATACAACTCGTTAAGGTGAGTGGGGCCCGCCTGGGTCCACAGTGCAAAGTGTAACATACATGTAACATTTCAGGAAAGTTGACAATTAGCTACATTTACACTGCTATTGGTCAATTATTTTATCAGCATACAAGCATTTTATTTTTTACCATGTTATGGGATTGCTAACCTTAGCACACCCCTGGTACTTCAAGCCTAAGAGGGTGAATCTTTACACAATTGTTACACTGACAAAAGTGTAATGTCCATATGTACCAAATACAAATCAATTGCCTTGCATTCTTTGATTGTTTGTCTCGAGCCAGTGAAGATGCCTTGTTGTGGCTGCCTTGATTCATGCACATGAATATTTGAACTGTCCATCAGTGAATAGTTATAATACAATAAATAGCTCTGTTCTTGAATGGTGTGCAATAAACTGAATGGAGATCAGCGCCGAGTCATCATGCAGTGCATTCTTCTACCAGTTAGTGTCACTAAAGAGTCCAGTGTGTTGGTCTCAATCAATGTATACGGTCGTACAGATCTCGCCTGATCTTTGTGGAAGCTTTTATTCTCCACCGTCTGCTTTTCCTGCTTTGCACAGGTTCCATATGTTTCCCCACACAGTGACAGAAACCCATTAATCTTGTACAAGGCCAAAAACAGTTCATCTACTCATGTTCTCTGGTAACACTCCAAATAGGAGGCAATTAATGTAAATGAGGTCTCTGTCCCTGCGGGGGGTGGGGGGGGTGAGGTTAAACATGACATGGAGCTCTGGTTCTCAACTGTAATTGTATAAAAAGGTAATTTCTCAAGAGAGGGGCGGGGTGAAGAGAGGGAGGGAGGGCAGAGTTTGATAAATATCATTAATGATGTGTAGTGATTAACAAAGAGCTAAAACCAAAGATGATTATTTGCTCCTTTTATTAATCATTATGATGGCCTTGTCTTTAACTTATGTAATGACTTGCCTTTGAGACAAATGATTAGTACTCCCTGATGATTCTCAGCTTGTTTTTTACATCCTGGAAGTCCCTCCCAGGACAATTTAGGTGTACTGGGACAGCTTAAGTGATGTGAGGGAAGTTAGTAACGATGCAAACCATTATCAAATCTTGTCAAAGCTTCCTCTACCACATACCACGTATCTGCAAATAGTTTATGGATGAGGGATTTTGTGAAGAATTTACTGTGAGAATGTGCTTTAGACACAGTTTGTAAAGCTACATTGTCCAAACCACAATCATCAATTCTGAAGTCCGACCTTGAGATCGAGTTATTAGGGCAATAAAATACACCAAATTTTTCAGGCCCTGTGCTGCTGTTTCTTCCAATTACTGCTCATGCTAAAATGGCAACAAACAATTCAGTAATGCAATGTTTTTTTAAGAATTAATGTGCATATCTGTAAAAGCAAGACAACATACCCCAGCTGGTTCAACAAGAGGCTTAACCACGAGTCTTTATTGCAAAATCAGTCTCATTCTTGTGCAAGTAAAAAATGTTACAAAAATAAGAGTGTGCTCCATTTTCTCATTATTTGCTGTTCTGTATTAAAATCTAATTTCCTGTTGGGGGAAAGTAACAGCCGATATTTTGGGAGTTAATAGTTTCAAAGGCACAAGAAAACAGTCATCTCTAAAGTGTGTGCAGCTTTAAGTCTGTCATTGTGTGTGTATGCAGTTCATATTTAGAAAAAAATGATTCAATTTTCACTTGAGGCTGAAATTGGTGTAATTTAAATCATTTTAAATAAATGTAGGATACCATGTAATAAAAGAAGCATTTGATTGAGTGCCATGTATGTTTGTGTACATGTGTGATTCATTTTCTGACCTGTGTCTCTTATCAAAGCCCGCCCGTGGTGACTGAATCACTCAGCTTTCATTGACAACACTTTCAGGGACGTTCGAGCTACATTCAGCTGGAGTGACGGTTTAATGGGTGCAGCAGGGGTACACACATAAATGACAAAAATCAGGTGTTGACCCATTTTTCCTCCTCATTGTGTCCTTTAAAAACAGGAGTTTATAGCTTGTAGCTACACCAGCACTCGCATAGGCCTATTTTATTTTAGGATATAGCTTCATATTCTGGGGAATACACTTGTTCAACCGTCTCTGTTAAAAACAAAACTAGAGAGTTGGATTAGTTTAGCATAAGGAATAGTTTGCAGGGAAAACAGCTAGCCTAGGTCAGTGTAACATCAAAAACAGACTGTGTTCCTGTTTAAATATAAATATGGCCTCTTGTAAACCCAACAATTGTGTTTATATTTCAGTTCTGTACTATTACTGAGCTTTGGAGATAATAATGGGCAGATAACTTAACTGCTAAATGCTCACAAAAGGTGCTCCCTCTGGTTTAAAAAGAGTTTTAATTACATGTAGGTTAATAAAGATTTGAAAAGTAGGTTTCTGAAAAACAATTATTGTAAAATGTCACTAATTATCAATATCAGTTCATTAGAATTTGTTAGTCACAGAAGAAAATTAACATTGTTTCCTGTTTTGCAGAGCCAAGACTCATCTCTGTGTGTAATTAGTCATCATTATTGGCAGTCGAGCACCCTATGTTTAAATATGCTTTCGATGTTTTAAGGTGTTGAATCGCAACACATGCACTGACTGAGCAGGTGAAACATGAAAGCACATGAGCACCTGCTCGACTGTCAGTGACACTCACCAACACTTTGATCTGTGCCATTTCACTCGCATCCCAAGGTAACTCACTCCTTCCCATGTGCGTGTGTGTTAGTGTGAATGTGGGTGTGATCATGTGGGGCTAAATATCTGGCCAACATGTGCTCATGCATGTGAGCATTTGGTCTGATACCTGTTATCAGCTGCTATCAGGGGCTCATGTGCAAAGTCGC
>OMNW01015168.1:38477-50583 GCA_900303245.1 Selene dorsalis
TTACTCATTCAGCTCAGGCCTGCACTGGGAGCTGCGCTCATATTTTCGACTGCTGGCCTGACTTAGAAGCAGGAAGTTGTAGTTGGGTTTTCGGCCGGGCTAGCGATGAAAGTTGGCCTGTTAGTGGGTCCACCACTTTGATCCAGACTGAAGTATCTTAAGATTTATTGACTTTTTCTTTATTGTCACCCATAAGATTCACATTTTTTGGTGAAATATCAGACAAACATTCATTTTCCATTTTCTAAATTTGGCCAAAAACAATGTTTGGCTTTATAAAAACTGTGCCTGTCAAATGTACTTCGATGATCCATTCATCGACTTAATCTGTCCAACATTTAATTTAATAAGTATTTTGGGAAAAACCAGCAGCGTAAAGGTTTGTTCTTACCATAAAGAGGAACTATGCAATATTTTTAAGAAAACAGCTTCAAAGTAATTGTGATGGTTAAATGATTTATCACAGGGAGAATGGAGGCTCTCTGCCTTCCACCCAGCATCTCTTGGCCAAAAACCCACCTTGTAAGATCAGGACCTGGTGCCCCAGATCTCATCTCATGAGAAACATGGACTGCTTTGCGGCACTTCAACACGAACGCGCCCAGTAATCAGTAATGTCTTGTTAACGTTACCCACCTTGGTAGACATCGCTCCACAGATTGGGGGGGTTAGTGGTGAGTTTTTACGACAGTGAAGATATGCACTCTGAAACGGTAGGGGGAGCTCCGTAAAGATAAAAAGGGTTAGGGCCCAAAACAGCAAAAAAGCGACTGGAGTTGCATCGTTTCCCTTTAATAACTTTTGATCCAAAATGGAGGTTTGTTGACATCCGTCTTTGTTGTCGTTGATATTTCAAGTTGGCCCAACTTGGCAGTTGCACTGAGTTTTTATTGGTTACTAAAACCTCAAACCCCTTTTTTCACAGTGTAGGGAAGGCAGATTGTGAATGATTTGGGGGAGAAAAAAAAACACTTTCTACTGGTGCACCCTCGCAGACAAGGTAAGAAAAAGAGCAGGAACCTTTTTCTCATTCCATTTAAGTCAATGCCAGTGTGATGTTGTCAGTGAGTGAATTGAGTCGTCAGTCTTACGTTCATGATGGAGCTGCCCCGCGCCCACCTGGTTCTAATTCACAGCTTCTGAGGGTAAATGAGTGTAACCCTGCTGACCTCCTGCAACCACCTCTCCAGACTGCAGCTGTAAATAAGGATCTATGGTTCCTCTGCCTGCCCGGTGAAACAAAGGGCAAGGGAATGGTTGATCAACATATGTGGATACATCAAAATAAGCTCAGATTAAGTGCAATAAAAGCACAGTCAGTACATTTAGAGATACATTACACTAAGCGAACACACATGGGCCATAAAATTGTATGTAGGCCATTCCAGTGTTTTGGTTGTGGTATATGTGTAGGTGTGTGTGAGTGTGTGTCTCTATGTGTGAGTGTATTTTGGCAATTTGCCCAGAGCTGATGTTGATAAAGTGTGACCACATGAGTCCCCGACGGAGAAAAGATGGAAGCTGACCAGAATATATGCATACGTTTTCTCTCACTCTCTCCCTGTGTCTCTATATCTGGCGCTGTTCTTTTTTTCTTCTTCACATCCCTCTCCGTCTTTCTTCCTCCTTTCACCCCCTCTTTTTCCAACCCAGCTCTCTCTCTCTCTCTCTCTCTCTCTCTCTCTCTCTCTCTCTCTCTCTCTCCTTCTCTCTCTCTTTCTCTCTTTCTCTTGCACACTCAGAAAAACAAGAGCCCATGGTACATGTGTTCATACTGTTTTGACGGTCTTGGAGTTCTAGGAATTGCTTCATACTTTCTTGGAGATTAACCCAGTCTGGATCAGACTGTACTCGTCCATACGCTGCATGGGGGATAAAATCAAGTTTTCCAGCACAACATTATATCACATGTGTGCTAGCTCGATGGCTCAGAGGGAGGATCACTAAATTTTCTATTTATCACCCTGTGACTGGTAAAATGCAAGGTGTAGACTATTTCAGTAAAAAAAACAACATATTTTTCCTCATATGCGCAGGATCAGTTTGCTTTGGTTTTTGGTTTGTGGCACCCAAGGAGTCCAAAAGCTACATTTGAGAATGTCAGCTTCAATGTCTTATTCCAGAAATGATGGCCCAGTCATGATAAGCCGCAGACCTCTTAAGAAACACTTTCAGCGAAAGCTATTTGTTACCAGAGTGCACCTGCCAAATCGCTGTCTCCACGCAGAAGCAGGGGTGCCAGTCCTCGTGGGCGGGAGGGAAGGGGATGTAAACACGGTGACAGAGCGGCACAGGCTGTCTTGAGGTGCACTCGGTTATGGCCGCCGGTGAACTTCCTAGGATTTGGAAAGAGTTAGCATTGCCAGACTACCAAGGCGCATGATCTCAGCCAGCAAGAACGCTGTGTCGACATCCAACACAGTGTCACGATGCATGTGTGCCCTGGAATACACAGATAACAACTGAAAACATACAATAATCAGTGATTAGTACAGTGCAGTGTTGGATTCAATATGCTTCGAATGAACTAGCTTGTACAAAGAGCTTTGACTGGGCTGTCAAAGTAAACATGATAATAATGCCTTCATGCAAATTCCTACAAATGCCACCATTTTTTTTGGCATGATTACACGTTCTTTTCTTTTAAATGATTTTTTTGGCCTTCGTCCGTAGTTTGAATCAGTTGCCGTGAGTGAATTATCTTACAGTCTCAAACTAGACCGCTCTAACTCTTTCCACTAAAATGGCACTATTGTTATAAATGGTGCCATATTGTGGCTAGTGTTATTAATTGAGCTTTTTTTTAATGCAGTGAGGCCTTTGAGGGTTTCTTGGACAAATTTTGGACGGCTTCAACCGCAAATCAGTTGTTTAACTAAGATGGTTTAGGTTTTGTTTGTTTGTTTGTTTGTTTGTTGTGGTTCAACATTTAGTACCACCACTAGAGGGCACCAGCACCAGCTAACATGAAGTGTTGAAGGTCTGTAAAAACTGCTACTACCATCCGAATAGCTATGTTCACATTTATGCATTGTGGCTGATCCAATGGTAGCTCTTAGGAGGTTACCTCCTAAATAATCTTGATCTTACTTGCTACATGTTATTGTTATAGCTTTCTGTTATTCGATAATGCATAATGTGACACCAGAGCATTTACAGTGTTTATGCAGTCAATACAGTGTTCTTGGAACAGTAAAGCACATTACAGCATAGTGAGATCATAAAGTACAAAGTGTCCCTAGTGTACCCATGATTGACTTTCTGTGTGTCTTATTTAAGCACATGTCTGTTTCTGTGCAGCCTAAAGAAAAACAGACAGCGCTGATTCAAACTGCGCTGACACAGCCAGGAGTAAAAGGATCCATTTGTGGACAGAAAACCTTAATCTATGGCTCAGTGTTAATAAAGCCAACATGTGCATCTGCAGTCCATGCACTGGAGCCAGATTATAATTACATCTCTCAATTTCTGTTCCTGACATGTGTCGTAAGATTTTATGTAATGATGTTTAATGTTTCCTTGTCTCCACACACACACACACGCAAACACACTTTCACATAAACACACACAAAAGAAAAGCAAACAGTCATTTCTGCCTCCTCTATTTACCTGTTATTTCCTACTTCTCTATCAGATGATTGTTCTGGGGAAATAGGAATAATTCAAAACACACACACACACACACACACACACACACACACACACTTTGAAATCCCTTATGTACAGGAAAGTGCAAATCTAAAAACAGCTACTTCCAAATGAGTTGGTGTTTGTGCACTTGTGATAAATGACCCACAAGAGAAAAAACTGCAAATTCTCTATTTTCCAAAAATTGGAAGAAACACTTATCTTCCTTTGGCTCAACTGGAATATGGCGGAAGCTAAATTTGGTGTGATGAAAAAAACAGACAAACACCTAAGGTGGATGGTGCTTGAAAGGATATGCCCCCTGGGGTCTAGACACTGGTGGAAGTCTGAAGATAGGAAGAGGAAAAGCTGGAGATGTGATTGTGATGATGAGCTCGGTCTGACTGGATACAAAGACTGGAGGTGGATGAAGAAAAGGAAGATTACTGTGATCCACCTGGATATGAGGACGGGAAGTTGGCTGGTTTAGACTGTGACAAAAAGAGGTCATCTTTCTGACTAAGCTTCATTATTACATCTGCGTTTTTACTTGGCCACGTAGAAGGTTAAAGTGTGTTTGCAAAGGAAGGGAAGGATCACTTGAAATCTGAAATCTCTCTCCCTTTCTTTCTTTCTCCCTTTCTCTCAGGGAGGCTCGGCCTCTAATCTGAACATGAATCTGTACGCCACAAAGAAGACGGCAGCTGAGGGCATGTTGGACATCGCTCTGTTCCTGGCCAACATCACACACATGAAGACTGTCATCGAACAGGGAGCTGGATACAGGTACAGAGTGTGTGTATGTGTGTGTGAGGGGATGCAGTACGATACGATACGATACGATACGATACGATACGATACGATACGATACGATACGATACGATACGATACGATATAATACGATACGATATGATTTGGGACAATAATATAACCCACATAGACCAGACTATAGACAGAAGAGACCCTCTCTAGTGCATCATGAACATCAGCATCAGATGCATTGTCATGAGCAACAAGGCACTCAGCGATAACGTTCTTGATCATCTCATGATGTTAAGTTTTTCAGTTGGCATTTGTAGTACCACATGTACTGTTGCCTCAACCAGTATTTCAATGTCATTTTCTCTCCCTGTCCTCAGGTACTACGTCGCTGTCCTGACACTCATTTCCTTCTCTCTGGCTCTTCAGATCGTGGCTGGAGTCCTGATCATCATCATCGGTGAGCTGATGATAAAATGATCCTCCTCTGCTTCAGAAACCCACCCTTCATGTTGTTAACCAATCATATTAACACATTAATTCACTGACATGCTGATTTGTTGTAAATCAGTTACTTTAGGTGTAAAATCAAGCCACCAAATATATATGTATATAAAACACAACTACAGAAATACAACAGATCCATGTTTAGTGTAGAATCTTGGTTTGTTGTTATTTTTGGTGTGTGTGTGCATGTGTGTGTGCATGTGTGTTGCAGCACGGCGGGATGTCAGTGACGAGGCCAACCAGAAGCGACTGGACAGCATGAACAACATCGCGACCGTACTCATCTTCCTCATCTTCGTCACCAACATTTTCATCTCTGTCTTTGGGATGGAGCGCACCGGCCTGTTTCCCAGGATGCATTTCTGACTCTCCGATGTAGGCAGTGATTTTAATATGTAAATCTTTTTGGAAAGTAGGGAAAGATGCTTATTCACACACACACACACACACACAGAGCAGTGTGACTTATTATTCTACTTACACTACTAATCTGCCATAGTATTTCTATATCTTTGATTTGATTCAGTATGAATGGACTGGGCCAAAGACCAACTAGATGTGTGTGTGTCTGTGTCTCTGTATGTTTCTGTGTGTGTGTGTGTGTTCTTGTTATCTACGTGTGTGTGCATGCATTATCCATGTGTGCGTGTGTATGTGTAGCTCGTTTTGAGCTCACCCTCCTCCCCTCTTGTCAGCGTTGTCTAAACTTCCTGAACAATCTGATCACCGGCCTCATCTTCCTCACCCTCATCATCAACATCATCAAAGCGGCCTTCGGCACACAACGCAGCTGCCTGCTGCGATGGATGTTCCAGCGTTTTATCCTATGAGACACACTTAGCAGACACACTCACATACTGTTTGTGTACGCATTAACGAAAGATGAGCAGAAATGTGCATGACCAGAGTCTGGATGAAGCTGGATAGCTTAGCTTAGCACAAAGACTAGAAACACAGAGAAGCTATGAGTAACAAAATGTGCCTAGCAACAGCTCGCTAATTTACAGAAACAAAGGTGAGTGTGTAGCTTTTGTGCTAAATTAAGTTAACCAGCTTCTGACTTCTTGTCTAAGTGTCAACAACAAAGTGTATACGCATATTTCCCATAATTCAGGACAATGCCTTTAAGATACAGACACTTTATTGGCCACTAAACGTTTGCTTCATGACAAGTTCCCTTGTACTGAAGTGTATGTAAAAACCTTTGTCTTTATTCAGCAACAATCACAAGGACACGACTTCACCTCTGTGCTGCCCAAAGCTAATTTGCATCTGTCAGCATTCACTTATGTTTCTTTACATTGACTTTGTACAGTATGTGCAGCATGTAAAACTCATCCACCTTTGTGTGTTGTGACATGACAAAGACACGTGTCTTTGACATGTCACAACAGGATCTTATCAGTGTCTCAAAACTCCAAAGTCAGCCTTCACTTACTTGTTAAGGAGGGAGATTCACTTTATTTTATACAAATGAACCATCAACTTTGTCACCATACATGTGAATCACACAGAGGCCGGAGGGCTTGTGACTGAAGAGAGTGTGAATTTGCTGTTTGTATGGGTGCATTGGTGTATGTGTGTTTGGGCATGTGAGTATGCATGTATCAACTGTGTGTGTGTGTGTGTGTGTGTGTACGTCGTTTGGTATGTTTGAATCGTTCGAAATACACGTGTCTGTGTGTGTGTGTGCATGTGTGTGTCGCAGCTCGCAGGGACCTGAACGTGGTGTCCAATCAGAAACGACTCGACTACCTGAACAACCTTGCTACAGGCGTCATCTTCGTCACCACGGTGATTAACTTCTTCATCAGCTTCTTCGGATCCAAGAGGACTGGCTTCTTCCGCTGGCTGCTGGCTCGACTCCACTTCTGACACACACCTTACACAAACTCCACACATACCCTCATATCAAACACATTTACACACATGCATTCACACACCCACACAGACTTCACACAAACAGTTCATCTGTGTACTTGTTGATTCAATGTTAAAATTCAGTTGAAAATGTTTGTGCACTTGTAAAGCTGAGACACACAAGTCACACATGTTCAAACACCACATATTATTCATATTTCAGGTGTTGTTTAAATGCTGATTTCAGGCTATAATCCAACTAAAATATCTTCACTTTAACTAACTGAACATCTAGCTAAATATCTGTTATCTTTTTTGCTATAATAATCTGCTTGAATTTTCATTTCTGAAATAGTGCATGCGCTTGACTTCACTGTGTATGTTTCAAACTTGAAATTTTCTATCTTGTTTGGTGGTCAGTAATAGAAAAAATTCAGAAACCTTGATGTGAACATTAATGCCTGTATTATTTATTCTCAAAACGTGTTTCACAAAAAATGTTTTTTAAGATTCAATCTCAGAAATCGTCAAAAAGCAGGGTATAATACTAAGAGACATACGTACACATTATCCTCCAGAAAGCTGAATAAATGTAGTGATTTAACAGAAACTTGTGTTTTTCTTATTGTGGTTGTTGCTGAGTATTGGTGGATTGGAAAATAATGCAAAGTAACATTAGTATGGATGAGAAGTGGGTCTAATATATTGTGTATGACAGGGGTAAGTTGTCCTTTAAATTTTTATTAGGGGAATCAAAACATGGTGCATCCTCTCAGTGTATCAGCACCAAGTGTAGTTTGAACCCTTTTTTTCTCTACTGTGTATCTGTATGTGTATGTATGCATGCGTGTGTGTGTGTGTGTGTGTGTGTGTGTGTGTGTATGTGTGTGTCACAGGACGCCGGGACCTGAATAATTCTGCTCTCCAGAAGCGACTGGACTACCTGAACAACGTAACGACCATCATAGTCTTCATCACCACAGTCCTCAACTTCTTCATCAGCACCTTTGGCATGAAGAGCTCTGGATACTTTCCATGGCTTATGATGCGCATTCATTGAGACACACACACACACACACACACACACTGCTAAATATTATATGTTGAGACTAAATTACCACACACACAATAGCTCATAACATGTATAGATACATGCTGCTGATTTTTTAGCTTTATGTGTAACTTCACAATACTCACATCAGTTTCAACAGAGCTGTTTAAAATTCCTTACATTTAAATTATAGGTTAATTTAATGAAAATATTATTTAACAACCTCCTCAATGCTTTTCTCTACTGAGATGGACACAAGACTAATTTCTCCTTAAACATTTGTCAAAACACTTCAATAAAAAATTATCAAAAGGTTTTTTGTTGAGTGTTTTAAATAAGCCATGTAAACTACATATGGATTATTTTAATGTAACTGGGACAGCACGTTTGTGATGCTGTAATTTCATTTCTGTTAGGTAATAGGGCCATCTAGTGTAGGAGGTCAGAATAGCAGACACTTTCCTGTAAGTAAAGAAGATTAACAAATAAAATGGGGGTGAAAAACCCAAAGCATGAGTCATTGTTCTGAACATTTAGTTATTTATTCAGACATATTAAGTCATATATTTTATACACAGGGTCAGAGGTCAACACCACACACACACATTTATGGCTCTAGATAATGCTGCACTAATGACTCTACATGGGTTTATGTGACAGAAAATAGACCAAGTACAGGGATGTATGTATCAGACAAACTATTCTACAACATGATGATCTCAATCTGCATTTTACTGCTGCTGTTGTTAGTTTTGGTTTGGTTAATTTTCCACAGAAGACCTCAAGAGCAGTCTGCTCAGTTTTCCTCAAAAAGTCTGGAAATGAAGGGGCAGTGGTGTGAAAATATGCAACCCAATAAATGTATAGAAAAAGGCAAGTTTCAGCTCTCAGGTCATTTGAGAACAAACTTTATGACACTTGAGACCAAAAGTTAAGAGAGAAACTACTGCTGCATAGCCAGTGTTAGCCTCAGCCATTGATATGTTATGATATTTTAATTGATTTTATTTGATAAATGATTAAAATACACCCTCTGAACAATGAAATGTCTTCAAGGCAGGCTGAACACCTCAGTAACTTGGTATTAAAAACTGATGGCTAAGGCTATCTGGTTAGCATGCTAATCATGCTAAAGGAAATAAAAGACAGAAACAGAATCAAAACACAAGCGTTGCCCTCCACCACTGGACACAGCGCTTGGTGAGTAAAGGAATCAAGTTTGATGCTGAACTGGTAATATGTTTGTTTTATTGGTATGTCAATAGCTATCAAGTGAACTTTGATTTAGAAATCTTGTAGAAATGAAACTTGGTGCTACGCCAAAGGGCTGGTCCAAAGTATTTTGTGCTTAACAGAATTTTTTGTCACAGACAACAGACAAACTATAGTTTAATAAAACAGAGATCCACAATGGTAAAAAAAAACAAAAAAAACATGTTGTCAACATAATCTTGACTTTTGTTGTAAAAAATAAAATATCCTCTAATTGGCAACAGCCGTCTGAGGGGACGGGACAAGGCTGCTGAAGTCACTTAGCAGGTTTTTCCAAGAAGGGGAGGGGATGAAGAAAGGAGGGATCATGTGTCATTCTGAAGAAACGAAACTACTAACTTTTTCACAGACAACACAGACTTCAGCAGGTAAAGTTCAACAACTTATTGCCCATTTCTTCTTTCATTGTTGGGTATACTTATATACTTACTACATCTAAGTGTGATATAGTAATTATTAGGTCATCAAAGTTCATTCTGATGGACTCATGTGTTTTACAGTACAGTAAGCATACAGACGATGCAGGTCCTATATTCAATCACACACTTAAAATGTACCAAGGGCAGGTTTTATTTGTAATATTTACAAGCGTGTGCAGTAAGATGTTGGAGTATGTACATGTGCCTACTTTGAACTTCTTTTCGTCTCTAATCACGAGAAGAACACTAGCTCCTCAGATACGGGCATAGATCATAACATTGACATTCTGCCTCGTCATGAACTGCTGACAAAGTCTAATTGACTCCAGCCATTTCAGCTGGTAATTTTCCACAGGAAATTCTCTGTATCACTATTTCCATCGGTGACTGGTCAGCCCAGGAAGACAAACTCTGTACCTCTTACACCATGACGTTATTATGGGTCAAAAGACCATTTGAGCACACACCACTTAGATAATGATACTGCAGATGTTCATTGGTGGATACAAGAATGACTTTTTGCTGTGATAAGCGTCATCTAGCACAAAGTGTTGGCATACTGAACCGCTGCATTTAATGGCAACCAGTATACATTTGCACATTACCCTTTATATCCTGACTCTTAAAACAATCATAATCATCAAATCATCTCCTTATTTCTAGACATGGCCACAGCCAGCAGCCATCCATGTGAAGAACAGTACCAGTGTTCAATCTGTCTGGATGTGTTCGTTCAGCCTGTCACTACTCCATGTGGACACAATTATTGCCGCAATTGCATCACAGGATACTGGTCAAGCAGTGACCTGATACAGTGTCCCCTTTGTAATAAGAGGTTCAACAGTAGACCAGAGCTTCAGGTTAACACAGAGTTCAGAGATATGGTGGAGCGTTTAAACAACATGAGACTGAGGGGTGAAGATCAAATACTTGCAAAACCAGGGGATGTGCCCTGTGACATCTGCCCGGGGCTGAAGCTCAGAGCCCACAAGACGTGCATGGAGTGTTTGGTCTCCTTCTGCCAGTCTCACCTGGAGCCTCATCACAGAGTCAAGGCCTTGAAGAAGCACAAGCTGATTGACCCTGTGTCAAACCTGGAAGAAAGGATATGTAAGACGCACGGCAAGATGTTTGACCTCTTCTGTCGCACAGACGAGATGTGTATTTGTTTCATGTGTTTGAAAGACAAACATGTGATGCATGAAGCCGTCCCATTGAAGCATGTGTCCTGGGAGAGGAAAGCCCAGCTGGAGAATGTGAAGTCCGAAATGAAAACGATGGAAGACACAAAGACCAGGAGCATTGAGGAACTTAAATATTCCACTGAACAGAGAAAGAAGGAGTTGGATAAGGAGATGGTAGATATTGATGAGGTGTTTGTTGCTCTGGTTGCCTCTCTCCAAAGAAGCAAAGCCAAGCTGATTGATTCAATCCAGGAGACAGAGAAAGCAGCAGAGAAGCAGGTTGAAAAACGCGTGACACAATTGGAGCAACAAGTCAGGGAGCTGAGAAATAAAAGATCAGAAATGGAGCATCTTTTACAAACAGAGGATGACCTTCACTTCCTGTTGAGCTGGCCATCTTTAGATGTCCCTGCATTCGACCAAGAACTGTTTCACACACTTTCCAGCTTTATACCTCCACCTTCACATGATCTCTCTGACAGCAGAAACCAGAGTTACTTGGGAATGGTTAAAAAAGCAGTGGCTCAGATGGAAAACACACTCAGTAATGAGATGGAGATGCTTATTCACAAGGTTCAGTTGTCTGATGGCTGTGAGAGCGCTAAGCACCCTGATGCAGCGGCATCACCAATCACAGATGAGTTTATTAAAGAAGAGTGGAATCCACCTCAGGACAACCTGATGATGATCCAGCAGTGTAATGCAGTGGATGTGACTCTGGATGACAGGGCAGTTCATCCCAGACTCATGATATCTGACGATGGAAAAGAACTAAGATACCGACAAAGCCGACTGCTGACGTTTTTTAAAGCTATATTTGGGGATGGATTTCAAGGTGTGCCTTTAGTTCTAGGGAAAGATTGCTACTCCTCAGGAAGGTTCTACTATGAGGTTCAAGTCAGCGGGAGCAACGGTTGGGTGTTAGCAGTGGTCAAAGAACCCTTTAAAGATGATCCCAGTGACATCCTTAAGTGGGGTTGGTCACTTGTCTGTTTCTCAAATGACTCATTCATTCTCTCTGTAAACACTCAACCCTTGTTCCTGTGGCAGATGCCACAGACAGTTGGTGTGTTTGTTGATTATGAGAAGGGAGAGGTGTCCTTCTATGACGTAGGCGCCAGGACTCTGATCTACTCGTACACAGGATGTGACTTCACTGAGAACATACCCACAGCAAAAGCACTTCTTTATTCTCTTACTGGTTATCCCTTGAGTAGCAGGCAAAAGCTTTACCCTGTTTTTGGTATTTTTGGAGAGGACCCCAACAGTGTACTTGTAATCACTCCTGTAGGTCATACACCTTAAGGTGTCACATACATCACAGAAAATGAACTTCTGCGCTGAAATGTTTTCTTCTTTCTGATCTGTCACTTCAGCTCTGTTTGTTAGTCATAGGGTATGTTCATAAATGAATTTTATAGTATCAT
>OMNW01015169.1:0-11271 GCA_900303245.1 Selene dorsalis
TGACAATACTGAGGATTACTGATGTGAACTGAATGTTGATGGGATCATCACAGGACAGCTTGCTCTGTAGATCCATCAGCTCTTTGTGGTGCCGGCTCTCTCCTGCTTGCATCACATCCTCTACGTGGAGCATCCCTGGCTGTCTGCTATCTGTCACAATCACCATACGCAAATCTGGCACCCTGGTACAACCCAAGACAGGGTATCTATATTACATCCAGAAAATCACAAATTGTAGTGTCCTTAGAGAAGTATTGACTGTATCTTACTACAATGATGATAACAGAGAAAGAGCATGCATCACAAGAATATTTTTTGAACTCTGTCAGACCTGGAGCTTTTGACCTTGCCAGCTGGTGTCAGGTCGATCTCTGGGCAGAGCTCTCTCAGCATCTCACAGAACTTCTGGGTTTTAAAGTGGGTGGGGCAAAGCACTGCTTTACACTGGACCTAGACACAACACATTCATTCTGTTTGATTTATATTCTTACATGCCTTTGTGTATAAGATTTTGTTAGTTTGGACAACAGTCAGGGGTCTAAGTTGACATGCTTTTGCATTTTACTTTGGTTGAGTACTATAAGTATGTGGTTCTCTATGTAGGCGAATGCACTGTGCCACATCACTAGCCAGGTTATACCTTCTGTAAAGTAAACTCCACCTCCTTCACCTGGTAGGCTGGGTTCAAAGACACCTGTAAGGATGACAACAGTTTAAAATCAAGTCACAGCCACAGTTACAGCCATTCACCACACATGCCTAAAAAGGCCTTTACATTTCATATCTTATACAATGTTGTATGATGCATAAAACATATATATAGTGAACAAAACATTGAGGGACTGTCATGACTTGGTCAACATGTAATGGCACAGCTACATAATAACTCCCATGGGCCCCTGGACAGGTTCAATGTACTACTCAGTGACACTTGACAACATGTTGTAACTTGACCTGAGCTGAAAGACAATCTGATTAACCACGAAGATACACTGCTGTACATATCACTTTAAAGGTATACACAGCTCACAAACTCACCAGTATAATTCCAGCCTTGGCTGTGGCAAACTGGAAAAGGATCCATTCATAGATGTTGGGTCCCCAAACTCCCAGTCGGTCACCTCTCTTCAGCCCCAGAGCGAGGAGACCTGCAGCCACCTTGTCCACCTGCACCAATGTAACAAAAATATTAGACAATTCTAATGGACACAATATGTCAGTAATGCCGTGATGGAACCATGAACTGATTAGCTTCTTTTGGTCAAAGTTTCAACATGAATGGTTTATATTTATATGACTGGGATGTAATTTAAGTCTGAATGGAGGTAATTTCATTTTTCCAGTTTCCAGTTCTAGTAATGTAAATAACGTATTATATATGCAATGAATTATTTCTTTTCTCTTCCACAAACTGGAGCAAGAGAGACCAGAAATACATTCATAGCCAGACCACGGCAGCTTTTGAAAGCTCCAAAAGTATCAATGAAATATTAAGATGCTATTGTGTTTAAAGATTAATATATACATGGAGATTCCTGATAGCTGACAGCTCAAAATCTGAGACGCACATCTTGCTGAAACTGTGCAAAGGTTTTCCGGATGCCATCTTGCTGAAAGACCACAGCTTCACGGTCAGGCCAGCGCTCCACTGTATTGTCCAGGCTCTGGCCCACAGTCAGGGGGAGCAGAGGGATGGTGGAGGTGCCATGGACATAGCTGGTGGTCAGAGTGGGTTTGTGAGGGGGACTGTCCACATGCAGAGACCTGGCACCGAGAACAACATTCAGGAAAAAGCATATGGGTCAAATACAGTGCACAGGCTATCATTTGAACATTACACTTACAGTAACTGTACATTTTGAAGAGAAATTGATTATTAGGCTGTCATCATTACAAAATACACTAACTTTGGATGAACTCAACAAATAAGAAATAAAAACATACACCATGCCAAGACAACAGGACGTACCTAAGCATGGGCTAGCTAATGCAAGCAAAATCTGTGGAGTTATTGTTTCAGTGCACAGAAACCACTCAGAAAAACACTGAGCTCATACAGCTGACAGATACAAGTGTCACGGTTTGCCTTTTGAAAATAAATGTTTTCCTATTCCATGCTTTATGAAGAGCATTAACTTACCGACACCACTGGAGCAAGCTCGTGCTGCATGATTTCCATGTTTTACTGTGTTTGAGTCCATCCACAGATCTCAGACTGTGAGCTGAGAACCTTAGCATTGAAGAAGAAATTAGTCCTGACATTGGTCTGAAGTGTCACACAGTCTGTCTGTTTCAGCTAGATCTAAAAGAGCTGAGCACGAGACACTGAATGTTAATGAGCTGGTTCTTACCAGTTTAACTTTTGCCTGCTTTATCACTGTTTGTGTAATATTTAACCTCTCCCTCATTCTAACTGGCAGAGATAAGAGTGTCGTCAACATTTGGCTATTCAAACAACATCAGAGCACATTTTAAGAAAATGTTCTTTCTGTTTACTTCATTCAGTTACAATATTGTATTATTAGAGGAGATAAGCAGGACCTTCATGCAGACCACAAATACAGGGAAGCAGTTCAAAGTAATTTATTAGGGGAGGGGCAAATTCAAAAAGGTCTCCAAAAACCAAAACGAAAAAATCCAAACAAAAGGCCCACTGATAGAAAAACACAAAGGGGGACTTCAAGGTTCTGAATCACTGGGGAAAAACCAAAAGAACCAAGAAACATGAAAGAAAACCAGAACTCACATGGGAGAGGCACACAGAGGAAAAGAAACGATGAGGAAGATGAGATAGACTGGCAAGACAGGAGTGAACACACACACTAAACAGAGACAGAGAGTTAATGAAAAAACAAGACAGAGGTGTGGAAGACACCAACAAAGCTAGACACAAGAGGGCAGGAAAAGGACACAGTGATTTCAAAATAAAATGGAAAACCTCAAACTAAAGGGGAACACATGGAGGACAAATACTGTTCATCTATTCTGATGTTTTATCCACCACACCTGTTTGCTTGTGAAACATTTAAAAAATGTCAGCTCTAAAAAAAAAAAAAGGAAGAGACGCTGCTGAAAACATGAGCAACCAGGAGAGTAAAACTTGGCTCTAAACTTGCTTTATTTAAAACTTGTCTTGGAAGTGACACAAAACTACTGCTGGAACAAGCAACACAGCAAGAGCCGAAGTACAACGTATAATCCAAACCTATCCCAAAGCTACCAGAAAGCTGCAGGATCCTCCATTAGAGACACAATTTTTGTTACTAACCTCAGCAGAAAAAAAGCCTCGTCCTGAAACCAGTGCAGTGAACCCCATCGCCTAAGTAGATTCCACAGAGGAACTGGTGCAAGAGTTCATGGTTTGTGTACATCATCAGCTTGAAGAGGACCAGATAAAGTTGATATAACCTACACCAGAAGCATTTTGGCGCTGCAGTTCTAAACATTGGCCACTAGGTGGCAGCGCAACTTCCGCTGACAACTTGGGAAATTAAATCACTGTAAAATATAAAGCAGTATAAACAGAGCCAGCCAGGTGCGGTCTACACTTTTACAGACGAAAAAATGATTGTAAACACATTCTGTAAACATCGAGAGCAGCAAACGTTGACTCACGAATCATTAAATGATCTTAATTCCGTTTCCGGTCTGTGATGACCTGCCTGAGAAACCTGCCACCATTGACTGGAGTTACTACAGATCAGCTGTGGCCAAATCATGCATGGTGAATGAGTTTGAGGTGAAGGTAAGGGAAGATCGAGTTAAACAATCATCAACGTTTTCCCACAGTTTAACGTCCTGAGGGTCCCTGAGCCTGTTGACACTCAGACAGCACTGATCAACTCTCAGGAGGCAGAAGCGGTGAGTGCCCCTGTAAAGTACAGTCGTATGATGCTGGTCTTGACATTGTGTACACAAACTACTTACATTGAAGCATCCAAAGCTTGTATCGCCCAGTATCAAAAAGAGGTCGGTACTTTACATTTAAAAATACATTATCATTCAGTGTTTATCACTTAGTATAGCAGAGTAGGCCCATTGTTTTAAACAGATCTACACCTTTTGTCTGTTGCATTTATTTGATTTAAAATATGTCACTCTTTTACCTTAACTGAACTGTGAGAGTGCTAATACTGAAACTGATGCCTTCTTAATTTACCAGATTCAAGTAAACACTTCATCAGAAAGTCCCTTTTTTGTCCTGATCCTCTATTTACCTTCCACCAGCTGGACAAATTTAGGAACATGATTCCCTTTGATCAGATGACCACTGAGTTGAATGAGACTTTCCCAGAGACAAAGCTGGATAAAGTGAAACATCCTTACTGGCCACAGAAACCTATTGCTGACCTATGATCCGCCACACTAAATGTCTAACATATGTCTTCCGCTGAGGAAACTCTGTACAGTATATGTACAAAAACCCTGTTTGCTCATTCAAGAGTCTGTAAGATGACTGAAATGTTTATTTGTTTTTTCCCGCTGTGTGTAAGAGCTGTATGAATAGAAAGGGAAAATGAAAATGAAACATGAGGTATTTGTTTGGTTTCTTCTTAGTTAGATCTCATTAATTTCTGACACTAAATACAAAAAAATATTGGTGCAACACACTGACTTTTAGCGAACAGTAAAAAGGAGTTAAAGGTTGTCCGTGTTCACAGGCCCATTATAAACAAGCTCACAGATCCCTCACAGGCAAACAACTGTTATTTTATTACTGGATTTCTTCCCAGGCGTCATGAACTCAACTTGATCCACTGTAGAGTGTTTTCTTTCTAAATTTGGTATGAAATATCCTCCAACACTCACTGAAAATCTAACCCTTGTGGATACACTGATGAGTTTTTAAGTACACGCTCGGCCAAGTCGCTCTCAGCAGAGAGCTAGAGTATGGTTTTCTTCCCTCGTGGAGTCACTGTTGTCTTTGGGACAGAGACTTGGAGTTGTCAGTTTTTTGTATCATCTCTGCTCTGTGTATATTTATCCATGTGTTCAGGTGGGCACAGTTTAATTCACTTGAAGCCTCATTGTTTATAATAGATGCAGTTTTACATTAGACAGATTCAAGTCATTCATCAGAGCGTGGACAGCATGTCTGCAGTATAAATGATCACAACCCCAGCACTTTTATAATGCTGTGTCAGTCATGTTCAGGCTTTGTTATGACTATGCCGTAAATCTACATTTCACCACGGCTGGAAATGTGAGCAGCCTCTTTGGGATTGGACCAAGACTTTAAACATAAAGCCTGATTTTTGTGTTTCTCACTGCACTGTTATTATGGCTTTGGTTTGTGGGTTAATAATACTGTACATACCTTTGTCCATCAGTGCAGGCACTACTGTATAGTGATAAGTAGAGGAATGTACCCTGACCTAAATATTGTCATTGTCCAAGGATTCATTATATACAGCAGTGGTGTGATACATCAAGCCACAGCAAGACTTTCTTCCTGCAGGGGGCAGCATATGTCTGAGAATGTGTCCCTCATTGTAAGCGTATATGGGATGATAACTCATTCATTTTAAAGTCCATATATTTATTCTTCCCGTTTGTTTATTGTGATTTACACTTTACACTTGACTTTTAAACTCTTTGTTTTTGTTCAAAGCACATAAATAGCAAAAGTAACAGACTGTACATTTGCAGTATTCACTTCAGTCATTTAAAGCATAGTGCGAGTGGTTTTGCATGTTCTGGCTGATTTATTACCTATTGTAAAAACTGGAAGCGCACACTTCGATGCTTTATTGGAGTAAAGTTTATAAAAATAAACTATTGTGAGAAAATAGTCTGTTTACAGTCCTGCACTCAGAATATGTCCTCAAGTACAAATGTATCATCAATCAAATCTACTTTAAGTATTTCAAGTTAAACCACAAGTTATGACAAAAAATAGAGGAATGGCAGAAAAAGAGGAGAAGCAAATTTTAACTACTTGCTTGGTAATATGAAATTATATCAAAACAACTATTATATTTTACAAAAGTAATCTAACTATGGAAACTGCTATGTTTATGTCATCCTTCACTGTAAATATTAGCTTTGTTTGTTTTGTTTTGTTTTGTTTTTCCTGTGAAATTGCTTTATTGCTGGAACAACTGAAGATCTTTCAAATTGACCTGTGTTAAATGGTATTATCATTAACACCAAAAAAGTACCAAAAATGTTATAAACAGTGAGAAGGAGGTTTAGGATAACAAACAAACAAAAAAAAAAAGGTCAAATCCAGGTAGTTTATATTATATAGGTGGCAGTGAATCTAACTGTGATTTTTCCATGGGCCTGCAGCAGCAGTGGAGGTGAATGGGAGAAGCTTCTTTCTTTCTGCAGCTTCATATTTTCTGAATAACAAGGCAAAGGAAAATTTCACCGTCAGCACTCGGTGCTGTTAGGCTCCTGTGCCCTCGTTGTCCCCCTCACTTATGATTTCCACACTCAGACATATTATGCATTCCACAGCCGAGCAGTGTTAATCCTCCCCAAATCTGCGCATTATGTCATACTAGCCAGCACTTGTGTCCTCAGTCTGCAGCAGGGTAAACTTGACGTGACTGTGGTGCAACATGAGCACACGGCTCCACCGCTGCTTTCTCAAGAAGCTACTTGAGACCAAGAATGAAAACACTAAAAGATGGAGCCAAGAACTGAAATCATAAAGTGGATAAGATAAATAATCCATCACTTTTATTGGTTTCTCATCCATTAGAAACGTCCTGTTTTGAATTTATTCTCCTTTGTTATTGCCAATGGTATAAAAGTGAAGTTTTACTCTTTTTTTTTTTTGCAGCAGTGCTTTAGCAGATTAGTTAATCAGGTTGAACTTTGACCTTTCAGGGTGCAAGCAGGTCCTGCACTCTTATTAAGGGTCACTTGCTGTCACCTGTGCCCAGCTACAATGTGAAACAGCTACATGCATGAGTGCTTGCCCCCCCCCCACCTACAGCTCTACTTTCTCCGGGCTCAGCCATGTTTTTCCCAGCTGACCGTTCAGCTGTTGCCAACACTTGTGCACTTGATAACTGCTGCCATAGCTCACAAATCAGCACACTGGTTTTACAACCAGTAATGGTTTTAATGAAATCTCTCTGCCCCTGTCACAGATGTCAGCCAAAAGCTATAGAATTCAATAACAATATCATAAGTCGAAGGCTGCAATGAGAGAAATAAACATGTAAAAATTCAAATTGAAATTCACTGTATCTATGTGTGACATTTGAGTTTCTGCTGTGCATGAGATGATGTGTGACAGGCCCTAAATTCCACTGATGCTATCCTTAACTAGGCGCCTCTGTTGCTGGTTTGGATTTCAATTTAACATGTGTGCACATTGTTCACGACGTCTGCCCAAATGTCTACAGCTTTTATTTATCAGGCACAAGGCAAATATAATGTTTTAACTGATTTAATTTGATGTTTCTAAGGCTGCAATTCACATGACATTTTTCTGTATTTATTTTGATTAAGAATGGGAAGCTCAGGTTAGAGTTGAGTTCAATCAATTGCTCTCTTGCTTGCTTATTATTATCCAGCACGAGCTCTCTGTGTGAGGGTTAGTCAGTTATGCACATTGTGGAGTGCAGTGTTGTATGCTTGCACTGTGTAACAGCACACAAGGCAACATTTGTCATTTCTAAATATTTGACTTGGATCACAACAGTTGCTGGCTCTTAGACTTGCATTGTGTGTATGAACGCTGCTCTCCAGCTGACAATAAACACATAAGTTAGCAGCAGTGAGTTGCATCTCTTCCCTGCTTTTGCTGAGTCTTCATCCCTCAAAAATCGATCCATCATTCTCTGCCCCCAAAAGCAAACAGCTCACATCCGCTCCTGTGTGAAAATCTAAGTATTCGCTTCCTACCTATCCATCACGCAACCCATTATACCCCTCATTCAGACTTCCATCAAACGTCACACGTTCAGCTACACCAATCCATCATGCTGTGCACTTGCACCCCACCATTGGCTGATGATCTTTGTTGCTCCCACAATGCCCAAAGATGTGAGTTTCCTTTAAATGCTAGAGGGCACGCCCCTGTCTCCTCCAGATTCTGACGGCTGAATTTAGACACAAACCACTTTTTCCCCCTGTCGTTCTAAAGGCCACAACTCAGGTCAGAGGTCAGGTGTTGTTGGTGGGGGAGGGTTGGCCTGGTTGCCATGGAGGGATCCGCCAACAAGGCAAAACCACTGGTCTATTCAAACAGTGGATCTGCCGGCGTGACCGTGACTCTGATAGACCTGAGAGCAGAGAAGGCCGAGGAGATTAAATCATCGTAATCAGACAAGTACAACAATGACAGGCTGTATGGATTGCATAGCAACACACTCATTTACAGCCAAGATTAAGACAAGTGAGCTATGGTGACAGGATGAGCTTTTGTTATTGTGATCAGTGACTCTCGTGTTGTACTACTTACCACATGATGAACAGGATTGTGAAATACAAAAGCTGATCCCCAAAAAACAGTGGCTTTACTATTATAGTTCAAAATCAAGCTTCATATCTGAATCCAGAGTTGGTGTTCTTACAATAAAATATCAGTTCATTTGGGTTTGTGATATCAGAGAGCTTCATCAGCTTTCTACAGAATGCCAATCACCATGGAATGGTGACATCATGAGAAAGCCCCCCCCCCACCCCCATTGACAAGGCCCTGTTGTTGCCATGGGGCTCCTGGAAATGGCACTGCAGATCCCATTAAATGAAGGCTGCTGGGGGGGGCGCGGAGGCAAGTAAATAAAAGTGCCATTTGCGGTGTGTTTGCTAGACGTTCCTCGGGGCCAAATTCTGCTCCATTATTGGGCATTGCACCCAGTCGCTCCTCTATCCCCTCGCACCCTTGGTGTGTTTGCTGAACGAACGGGGCGCCCCAACACAGCCTCTGGGAGCCATGTGAGCCGACACGCAGACGCACACATTCACCCATTGAGAAAAGAGGACGATGTAGGACAATAGGAAGAAGGAGACAGTCTTGTAGGAGCAGACTTCAGAGAGTCACCATTCACAAACAGAGTAACACATAACACAGACATCAGCCAAGAGGGAGACATCTACATGATAAAACTTCACAGTTTGGAGTTGTAGAAAACATGCAAGGGCTGTGTCAGTAATATAGAGACTATAGCTACTGTATGATCCCAAAAGTCTCTGCTCTGTGAAACGTTGTCTTGACAGGTTACCATTAGCCAAAACTAAGCAACCCTGATCTCAAAACCATCAGATGAAGACAGTGCCTGGTCCACTTCAAGCACAATAACCATTTACTCAGTTTGTGCACACAGATCTTCTGATTCCCTTTGATACCCGATATTGAGACACGCAGGCCTACACTGTGACCGCTACAATCGGTTTTTGCTAGAAGACACCCAACACCCAAGCCCTTAATCCTGCCATGCTGTTTTGGTGGGAGAGGCAGGGCTGCTAGGCATTTCATGACTGGGAAACTCATGACCCACTGGGGATTAATAAGCATTATGGGAGGCGCCTTATTGGCTTGTTGATCCTCCCTTTCTGATGTGTTCATCCCTGTGGGGTTTGAATTGGATGGAAGTCACATACATGGAAGTCAGAACAATACATCTGCATTTAATATAGTCAAACTAAATCAAACTTGTATAAATCTTAATTTCTGGGGAGCAAATGACTTCAAAGGTATCTTGGATGCATAGTCATGGGATTTGACACAGATATTGAGGATGACTGCTGTGACTTTGGGGATCCTGTGACTCTTCTCATGCTGACATTGTCTTAAAATTCCTATTTGTCCAACAGTTTATAACCAGATAGGCTATCCTGAAAAACATTTCCATCAGGTGAGTAATATGTTATGTTTAATGCTATTTAGCCTGTTGCCAAGCTAGGGTAATTAAAATTATATATATTACTAACACAAAATAACACTAAGCAGGATGGTTGTTGAGAGACACGTGCAGTGTAGCTGAAGGCCATCCTGTCTATGAATCTATGTATTTGCATGGGTCCAGTTCCCCTCCTGTGAGCATAGCACGCTGATGTTACCATTTAGCCTAAAGTACCACTCAGCATTAAGTCAACTGGACAGCTGTGGACTGTAGACAGGGAAGTCTTTCTCCCTCTGTGTAAATGAACAATGAAAATTAAATTAAGCATAAATTGCTGTGCAACTTCTTTCCGCTGCAGCTAGATTTGATTACAACAAACACGAGGACGGTGGAGTCCCACAGTTCTCGAATGAAGCAAGTTGTTGTCGAATTCAATGTAATTCATCAAAAATGAGTGATTCTTGGACTTTTCACCTTTCCACCTTCAAAATTGATAATTTATTTTAAGCGCGAGGGAGCTGCTTCACGCAAGTGTCAGGGCAACATTGTGTCAGATCGGAGGTGTTGGGACTGCAGCTGCAGAGTGCGTTGTGGTTCAGTGTGGGTGGCAGCTATCTCTCCACTGGTGTGGTGTGTTTATGTGTGCTGTGATTGGGGCCACGCGCACAGTGAAGGCATACACACTTAGACACACACACACACACAGAAAAACCACAGAGCCTCCATTGATTCCAGCTAATCAAGGCAGCGGCAGTGGGGAGGCTGCATGCTCATGTGTGTGTGTGTGTGTATGTGTGTGTGAAGTCAACACATTCCCCACATTCCAGCACTTCCCCGAGAGGCATAAAATCTTAGCCACTGCACTGAGCTCACAGGCCTCTTCTCTCTGCTGGGGTCCTCCTGCCCTTTTACTCGACTGCCCTTCTTTCTGCCAAGTGACTATGCACTTGCAGCGACTGCAATTTTCTCTCTCTTTCTCTTTTTTAATTCCGCCCACGAGATGACCATGCAGTGACTTCTGAGTGAATCACACTGACAAAGACAAAGGCTCCACATAGTCACGTCTGGTTTGGACTGGTCCTTCCCAACCGGCATTGCAACTAAATCAGACCTCGCCCAAGATGCAACTGACTTCATGTGTGTATCTGTAATAGATTAATTAAACGAGCTGCACCCAGTGACACTGGGACAAAATAACTTGGATCAGTTGTGTTAAATAGAGCGTGACTTCACAAAACTATCCACAGATCACTGTGACACTTTTTTTTTTTTTTAATTTATCAAAAGAACTTCTGTCATTGTTAGTCATCTGTCATCAGTACAGTGATTATTAGCATGAGCTTCCCTGCAGAGTCTTCAAACTCTGCTAATGCTTTATCCTCAAGGCTTTACCAATAAATCTCTGCTGTGGCTTTGATTTTTTTAACTGCGTAATTGTATGGCCGATAAAACATTAAACAAGACT
>OMNW01015169.1:23964-35814 GCA_900303245.1 Selene dorsalis
TTTTGGACTCTTGGCCAGACAAAACACACAATTTAAAAACATTGGCTTTGGCCATTGGAATTTTAACTATACTATACCAAAAATATACCCAACAGATGAATCTATCATGAAAATAATATGTAGCTGCAGCACCGCTTGAAACCTGGGTAGAGTGGAAATATATTAGGATATGTCCTCTGAGTTCCAAGAAGACTGCATTTGCCCTCATCTTGTTATTCCAGTTGCTTGATCACTTGCCTGTCAGCAGCTTTATAACTCAAAGAAAGTAGGTTTAGCTCTCACCCTCCACCTGTCAGAAGTTTCACTGGTGGTGGGAGTGGAGCTTTGGGGCACAACGAAGGGGGGAGGTAACAAATCGATGACAGATAGCAGGAGACTGAAAAACAGACAGTTAATCAGATGGTGCGCTCCTGTTGTTGGTTTTGGACTGAAACTTGGCAGAGGGGCCCTGATGTTCGTCAGTGAAGCTGTGAGGTGCAGGTTAGAATTACAGGATTAGGTGCATTTGGTAAATATGTGTTATGAAGCTTGGGATAGTGAGGTAGTATACAAGTGGTGTTTAGGATTGGGGGATGGGAGAAAGGGATTGGTGAAGTTTAGGGGGGGAGGGTAGGATTGTTTTTTTTGTTTTTTTTCAGGCCTGTTGTTCCAAACTCTTGCTGAGTGTGATTCACTTTTATGCCTGGAACCAGGTGAAAAAGCAGTCATAAAATAGATTAGGCTGCTGGCAGGATGTGACTTTTACTAGTACTTGTCCTCACTGTTGCTACGTTCTTTCACTCACGTCTCTTATTTGCTTCCCCATGCTAAACCAAGCAGCCAGGCTCATCCGTCATTACACAAACCCTCAGTAGAGAGAAGTTAAAAAAAAAAAAAAAAAAACTCTGTGAACAAAGTGACTGTAGTGCTTTCTCTGGGTTTAAAAGTACAGTTTATCGATCTATTTGGCTCGGATCTTTAGTGCTGCTGAACGAAAACTTGGCTGGAGTTAATTTTCAACAACCTTCCCTCTAAATGTTAAACTTCCTGCACCAAGAACCAGTTTGATGAATACCTGAACTACTGCTCCTTCTCAGAGCTAGTCTCGACCTGTTTCATTAAGTCCACTATCTTGGGCAGATAAACTGTATACTGCAGTCACACAAGCATGTCCGATATCTTGTGGTATGCGTAAGCAGATTGCAAGGTGCTGATACCATCGAGAGGCCGTCCGCCTGTCATCATCCTTCTGTGGCTCCTTTCCAGACCGTCAGAAATGCAGCTGAGCTCAAACCTGCGTCCACATTCCTCTCAGTAAACAGGAACCCTGTCATTTTCAAGTGGCAGTCATATCAGAAGACGGACATGGTGTTTGTAACTCATCCAACACCTCACATGGCTTCGACAGTGTTTTACTCTTGCTTAAACAGCATGGTTATGAACATAGTGTACATTCCAGCTCTGTAACCCCTGTGGCTCAATCGCCAGCTCTGGTCAGCGGTTGTGTTACTGGTGGTATGGTCCACATACATCCAGCCAGTGTAGAAATATGCGGGAGGAAAGTGACATATTTGAAGTATGCAGCAACTGGCGCATCTAACTCAAAATTCCCTGAAGTTTTCACAAGCCATGAAGACAAAGCGTGTCTTTTGTCTCAGCCCAGATGGTGATGTAAAGCCTATGAGCATATGATTGTGGGAGAGAGAAAAAGATATGGAGATACAGAAAGTTAAGAGTGGAAAGAATACCAGAAAATGTCATGGTTGGCATTTATAGTGGTAGCTATACAAGGGGTGGCAGAGGAGATTAGATGTTGCCAAGGCTTGGACTAAGCAACATACTCAAGTCCACGCTGAATTAGCCCCTGATGCCTTCAAGCTGTTCTCAACACCACACTATCAGCTCCTTCATATCCCCCTCTCAGCAGCTTCCAGAGACTTGAGGAACCACAGCGCCGAGGCCTTGTAAGAAGAATTTGGATCATTCTGACAGGGCACTCGATCTGGCAGGTGGGCGACTCTTATGAAAGCAACGCACAATAAAAGTGAACTCGATTCTGCCCTGCTTTCAGATCTCACAGAGATCAGATATGGATTTAAAGGCCTACAGGTCCAGGTGGTTCTGAAGGTGGAGGATTAGCCAATCAGTGACCACAATGTGAAGACCATAACTGAGCAAAGGGCAGAATGAAGCAGGAGATAGAATCAGAGCTCACTGAGGAAAACTGGGTATGTAATGTTTTAAAATGCTCTTTCTCCTTGGACGACTTCCGCAGATTAGCTTCAGCGAATCTGATTCTCATGGCTTCCTCTGGCCCAACGTCCCTTCTTCTTCTTCATGGCCCTGTGACATGAGAGTTTCCTTGATGGGTACACTCATTCTTCGATTCGCTCGATCAGCCTGGGATGCCGTGCACAAAAAGCCTCAGCCATTAGGCGCATTGATACCGGGTGACAGCCATGATAGATTCAGAGACTGTGGGGGTGGGAGGGGAGGAGCAGGAGCGCCTTTCCTTTGTTAATTCCCAAGTTCTCCGATTCACATGGGGGAGATCAGCTCCTTCTATCTACCCACAGACTCTGGCATGGTTCCTGTGCAAAGCTTTGGCTCTAACTGTGCTGAACACTGCAGGAGATCATTTAAACATTTGACTATCCAAATGATATTGATTTCATATAGGCCACATGGGTCTCTGTGTTGAGTTGATTTTGGAATTCCCGAAAGAAAAAGCAAAACAGATTTTTATGGAGTTTTAACATTGCAGGAGATGTTGTCTGTGTTCAATCAGAGGACGCAGTGATCTGCCAGTGCAGAGGAAGCTTACACTGACTCCCTAGGTATTTTCAATTGATGAATGAGAGTTGTTGTTTTTTTTTTGTTTTTGTTGTTTGTGGTTTTGGCACCTTACTTTGAGGAGGAGATCTTTGAGGTACCTCTTCCCAGTGTGGTTTTGAGCACTCTACCTTTAAACACATTTAGCTACTCTGGTTTTCTTTTAAAGAATGACAGATATGTTCTCACTGGATGCACTCCAGTGGGAATGAACTAAGTACATTTACTCAAGTAGAGTTTGGATGAACCTACACTTTACAAGAGCATTTCTATTATCTGCTACTTTATACTTGATATAAAGCCCATCATATTTACCCCTATAGGTGATTATGCTTTTACCTGCAGAATTCCACTTAAAGTACGAGACTTATTTTTTACTGCTACTCTTTTTTATTCACTTTTTTGCTGGTTACCTTAGTAAACAGATGTGGCATGGGTCCGGTTTTCAAAGTAAAAATTAGGGAAAGATCATTTACCATGAATTTGTTTTCTTCTCTCTGAAGTCTGGTGTATGATGTTTGAAGTCTGAAGTCTGCACTCGTCTATTTATCTAACATCTTTAGTTACATTATGGAGCATTTTCCATCATGACCACTACAAAAAAAACAAACTTCATCTTGAAGTAATTTGAACAAATGAAATATTCCAGTGTGGTTTAACAGTTTGACCTTGTTTTAATAGAAGTCACCTGGTGTCATGAAATTTCAAAAGTCAGCCAGGATCTCCTTGAATCTAGAGTGGCAATGCCGTATTTTGAATCTGCAGATGTATCTCCAAAAAACTAAAGCAGTCAGAAAAAATTATTTAAGGATATTCAATAATTACTTGGAGATTTTTTTTTTTTTGCAGTGCAAAACAAAACACATCACATCATAACCCCTTTAAGCTGATAATACTTCTGTACTAATATTTTCACACTGTGGTATTTATACTTTTCCTTCAGCAGGGGATCTGATGATTTCTTCCAGCCACTACACAGTCGGCCAACAGACAAAGCTCTTAGAGAACAATTCACATTAACAAGCTCATGTGTTTACAGAGAGAGAGAGACTGAGTAAAGGAAATGCAGGAGAGGAAAACAGTCGGCCCATTGTGTCCGTCCACATGCATCATTTTATCAGCACATGGTTTGCCTGAAGAAACAAGCAGCAAACTATTAAGAACAAAACAATCAGTCAAATCTTGGTATAAACCAAGGGCGATGGCTCTTTATAGAGATTCTGACCCAGTGGTCTGGTTTCTTGGAGCACCAATACAGAGGGGTCTTTAAGCTCCTCTGGCACCCCCTCTGAATGGGTCTCATTCTGCCAGTAACGAGAGCTGGGGTTTTTGGAAAGCAAGAGTTCCGACACTGGTGTGGTCTGATGTGAAGGTGACACTCTCCTCATCTGCTGATTCACAGGCTGGTGACAGCTGTGGCCACAGGTGACAGGAGGTGGCAGGTTCATGGGAAAAAAGGGTGGAGGCAGGAAAAAAACCATACAAGATCAATTTAGTAAAGACAAAAGAGTTGGTGTCACAGACATTCACTCCATTGTTGCATTTATCAAGACTCAGCATTCAACTGTTTTGCAGTTTGTGTTGCAATGTTGTCTTCTCAATAACATGTCTGACTCTTCCTCTGCTGTATCTCAAGTGAGCATCATGAGCTTGCAGATAGATGATCTGACCATCTTGTCAGTGCTCTCCCTGTTCCCGTAGGATCAGATTATAGTCATCTTGACCTAATGTGTAGGAATATTAAATTGAGTTTGAATTCCTTTTCGATTGTTTTTTTTCATCTGCATAGTGTTGCATATAGTGTGGTTTCATCACTGACACTTGCCAAACTGAAACTTACATACTTGTTTTTAAGGAAATTACACTTTTAAAATAAACTCAGCACACAGGGGAACATTTAAAAATACTTTCATCATCATGTTTTTCATTGGAACTTATGAGGAACAAACAACGACAACAAAAAAGATGTTAGGCAATCATCAGCACTGAGAGATTGCTACATATTCAAACCTCTTGTTTCATGATCTCATATGAGGAAAAAACAATGCAGGCATGCTAAGGCATGATGTGTGACATTACAAAGGACAGAGATTGAGACACTTGCAACCTGTTAGGTGTGCATCTGTCTGCTTTCAGCCTGAGGTCATGTTACACAGTCATTCAGATTGGAGCAGGTTTCCAGAGAGCTCTGATGTAAATGGCTTTCCGGGCACTCCTGAGATGTCATTCTTTAGTTTGATACACTTCAAATACACACACATGCTGAATTAAGGGTGGTGAGAAGATTTTAAAAAGAAATGAGAGCTGATAGATTCGCCATCATCTGTTGCTACACTGAATAAGTTTGAGTCAATGCTGAAAGGCCATGTCCACATGAAGGGATTATTTTAAGGTCTGAGCAGGTGGCGCTGAGTGCAGAGAAAAAGTCTTAATATTAAGGAACCTGGAGGGACTTGAAAGCAGGCCGATGTGCTGACTGAGTGGAACACGGAGGCCGTCGCTGCCAGATCAGCTGCGGGATCAGCTGAGGGATCATGGGAGCTGAGCACGGAGGCTGTGCTCTGTGATCTTATTATTGTGCTTTGTGTTAGTCGGTACTCTACTCCAGTCCGCGCCCGGTTGGCTCAGCCCAGTTAAGTAGCTCGGTGTCCGACACACACACACACACACACACATACAAACATGCCTTTAGCACTGCAGAGTTGAATCAGCAAGCTGCCTGGCCGGTTTGTTTATCTGACACACACACATACACGCGAACGCTCACACGTCTAGAGTGCTGATCCAGAACCCTCCCATATGATCAAGGCTGGCACACTTCATTCACACTCCCAGGGTAATATTCCCCACAGTGTGCAGACACACTCCAGGAGGACAAAGGTCATGGGGTCGTATGTGGAATTGTATCAGATATGCACAACGTCAGTTAACACCAAACAAGGCACCCACTGCCTTTACTGTGATTAAATGACTTATATTCAAGTTAACCTGTAGCATATAGAGAGCAGCCAAGCTTTAAGAGAACATGTTGAATATGCCCTTATGTGGAGGAGTTCATGTTATTGTACCGGCAGACACCTGTAGAAACACAGAGAGATTCCATCATGATGAGACACGCATCGATGCAGGTGAATCACAATCAGGTGAAAGAGTTACAGCAGGTGACGCAGCCACAAGCACGAACACACACACACACAAACACACTCCCACACAAAGGAAGCACGAGCAGAGCGTTAGCCGCACCATGCGCTGATGATCACCTGACTCTCCGACAACTAACTACTACAAACCACAAATTGTGAAACAGACAAGGTTACAGGAATAGAATATGTTGTAAATTATACTTTTTAACTGCCTTTTATGTGTCTGATATAAAATGCAGGTTGGATTTTAGAAGTGAGAGGATCCATATTCATAGCAAGATCAAACATGCTCTCACATGTCCGACACCGTGTGCAGCCCCAACTACAAGCAAAGCTATAAGCAGCTTTGAGCTCGAGCCATTTCAACCAGAATGATCAAAATCCCAGGACATGTCTGCAAACAAAGCCGGCGATTCAGAGCGGTGGGTCTCGCTCCGCACCCCAACCCTGTCCCGCTCTCCTCTCACCAAAGCCTCAGATCCACCAGCAGCCTGGGGAACTGTACGTCTCACAAAGGGCCCCATTGTTACATGCTGAGGTAACACCATAATTGTTACAGTCTTCTACATTCAGGTGAAAAACACTCCCACTTTTGATTCCCACTGGCATTTTGGGAACATTTGCAGCTTCTAGTGATGTAGCATTAATCAGATATTAAGGGAGGGAAACGTGGGTGGCTCACACACCTGAGGCCTGAATTAGATCCTGTTTGGCTTGTTGCTGTACGAGCCGTGATCCAGACCACAAGCTGGGTAGAGGTGGAGTGACAGATTTAATAACATCCTGATATTTCCACAAGGCAGATCATTGACCTGTGACAGAAGAACAGCCTGTTGGAAAGGTTTAATCATTCCTTGCTGCTAATGAGAAGTCATTTTCCTATTGGGCAGACGTGGCCAAAGAAGGAGGCCAGTCTAACGATACATAAATAAACATGCTGAAAAGGGTACATCTATATTCTCTTCATTTATTTATTTATTCAATTCGTTCCTTCCCTTGACTGTCTCTTATCACGGGGCTTTGGATTTAATGATAGGGAGGTCAGCCCCCCCTCCTTCTCCCCACGCGCCTGACACATCCTGGAGAGATAAATCACTGCTATAGGCCTGTGGCAGGGAGGGGCCACCGTGGAGGAAACAGTATAGAGGCCTGGGTGGTTCTAGCTGGTCGGCGTCCAACTCTCAGTTGAGTCTGATGAAGGCCCTGCAAGGAGCTTCCCTGCCCTTCATCCGTTTAGGAAACATCTGGAATCATCTGCCGGTCGAATGAAAAGCATGCACGCGTGTGTCTGTGTCTGTAAGTGTGTGTGTGTGTGTGTGTGTGTTTGTGTGTCTTCCAGGAGGTTTGCCAGGAATGTTATCATTGTGTAAAGATTAACCTCGTTGTCCAGAAAATAAATTGAGGAAACTCACTGGTGAATTGCCAGTGGATGTTTGGGCTTCGACATCATCTCCAGTGAGCAAATTCCTGATGAACATCAACAAGTATTACGATCAGTCTCCTCCTTGCCATTCATTCAGAGGCATGCCTCTGCACAACAGTGTCCCTGACAAGAAAACGGAACGTGCACACTTAATCATGTTGTTTTCTATAGCTTTTTCACCTGTCAAAGAAAGAGCAGTGAGGAGCAGTTACAAGCGCGTGCTGCCGCTGCTCAACAGACTGGATATTGTATCCATGTGAGCAGGTGAGCAGACAAAGCCTGTGGTGGTGCGGCATGTTTCTCCATGCCCGGGCTAAGACATCATGTCTGTGTTGACAGAGGAGAGACAGAGGCAGGGTCAGGAGTCACACCTGTCGATAAAACACCTCTTTCTCTGCGCACGAGGCGTGCTCACCTCCAAACACTGAACACACACACACGGGGTAGGCCCACAGGCACACAGAAATGTCAAATCCTTCTCATCAACTCTGTCACAAGCAGAAAAAATGTCACACCATAAATCAAGACATTCATGGTGTTCATGCCAAGTAACTCAGGAACATGTCATGAGAATGACAAGAGGTTTACTCAAAGCGTTAAAGTGTTTTTCACACCATAAAAACACCATGTAAAAATATCATGCAAACATCTCTTCCTCCATTTCCCTTGTTTTTCATGTATACAGTGTGTAAATGCCCTAAAAGATAACAGACACAACTTTCAGACATCACAATCTAAATGTTTTTGCTGCTGAATTTTCCTGTGCTGTGTTTTTAGTCACAGACTAGGTGTGTAGGGAAGAGCGTTGCTGTGTTTGGACCGGGGAGAGGATGTTCAGGTCTGGCTGCTATGACACCAGGGGATGTGATTTTTGGGAGTATTGTGGAGGATGTTTTGCCTCCTGTGTGGTGACCCCTGACCCCCACCATCCTCTCCCAACCTGCCTGACCTCTGTCCTATTGTAGCTCTTATCAAATAGCTGAATGTTGAACATACATTCAGTCCACTGGCCGGGACAGGCCGGGGCTGCTCCACCTAACATCAGAGCAGCCAGCCTGTGTTCTCGTTATTGTTTTGTGAGTCACTGTGCAGTTATCTGTTCAATCAGTCTATATGTAGACAGCTTCTGCTACCTCGGCCCCCTCCTTTCCCCCCCTCCAAATCATCACCTGTATGTCTTCCTGCTCCTCTGGCCTGTGAGTGTCTGAGCTCCTGTGCACGGGTGTTTTGTCTGAGCTGTTTGACTCCCTCGCCTGCTAAGACAACATGGTGTCGTCCTGAGGGTGCAGCGTGGCCCCTGCCGATCACACTCTGCTGAGTTGCGCTCGTCCCGCGTCTCATCTTCACTAACACACACTGACATGGCCCTTTGAAGTCATTAGGAGCAGCGTGGACCTGGGACCGGCCCAACAAAAGCAATCTGATCCTCGGCTGATGTGTCCAAGCACGCCTGCGGGCCCCGACAATGGACTAGGACAGCAGGGGCCCCCTTTTGCAACTTCTGTGTGTACCTAAGAATGGACCTGCACGTTGTTGGTGTAGTACTGGACATGTGAAAGATCTAACGAGGGAAGACAGTGCGACTCCTTTTTTGTGAGACAGATTATGATTGTTGGTTATCAATCCAGAAGAAATGCTGTGAGTTCAGCATCAAACTTTATTTTTCCTTTATTGACAAGCAGATGTCTTGACTTACTGTAGCCTCCAATCTGCCCTGGACATAAGCCACAGTCATATAACCTCCTCTCTTGTTAATGCAACCAGCTGAAGCTCTTGTCAAGCATCAATGACCCCCAGTCGGTCCTGGCAAGGAACCACATCCAGTTGCCCCTTAATTAAAAATAGCAGGTGGCTAGAATACTCAGTCACTTTGTTGTTACATAGTGATGGCCACTGTAAAAAATATTACATCATTTGGATATTAAGATTAAATTTGAAGACGCTGGTAAATTTTCAATTCATAGGAATAATGCATTGCTCCAACACGCTAACAGATATTAGAGATGTTAAAGAGCGGGGCTGGTGTTGTTTCAGGCTGAGGATCCAAAGAAAATATTAATAATTCTGGGAAGGGATTTGCTTTTTTAAGAAGTGAAATATAAAGTTCAAAACCCCTCTCCACTCCAAAAACTTTCAGTCAGTCCCGCACACGGTCCAAAACAAACCAAAACAATTTATCCTTTAAAAGTCATTTGCATTCACAACTCATAAATCATTTTGAAGAAAATTAGCATACTGTCACCTCAAGATGCCTCATGTTTCACAGATTAGTACTTTATTTTGGCAGGGATCAAAAGGTGGTTGGGTTTTTTTTGATCTTGAGGACAAAGTGTTTTTTGAATGAGGATATTCAGGTGCAGTAACTGCCACAGTGTCCTGCATCTGCCCCATATGCCAAAATCTCTGCACACACACTTGTAAACATTAGATATGCAAAGCTCACCCAAAGCATTTGCATACAGAGAAGGAGGAATCTTAAGTCAAGGCCGAACAAAATGTTTGTTATCGTGTCATTGCAGTCTTAGGCTCAAACCCTGGTGGATATCTTGTTCTGGACTCAAGGTCTCGTGTACATCACTTCCCTTTTGGAGAGTATCAAGAAAATGACGCTCATGCTTTATCTGTGTCTGAGAATGACTGTTTGTGCTCCAGGGCATACAAAAGCTTGTCTGTACAGCAAGAGGAGGGACGTGGATTGGCTGCTCATCTGACTTTCAAGGCCTCTAGTACGTATTCAGAGATTAATATGAATCCGTATTTCAGTGATTTAATACCAGTGGATACAGAGACGGAGAGGGGAAATTCTGGAGAAAGAAAGAAAGAAAGAAAGAAAGAAAGAAAGAAAGAAAGAAAGAAAGAAAGAAAGAAAGAAAGAAATTGTCAACTATAATCAACTTAGGCCATCTCTTAGGCTATCTCTGTCTCTCTCTGCAATCTATCATCATTACACAATTAACATCCTTTTTCACATGAGTAAAACTGCATTCTTCAAGATCTCAAACCTGTAATTTATAAATAAGCTATTTATCCTCCGTTCGCATTTAGCAAACCATTGAAGCCGTGTGGTGTCTGTGATTGGCAGCTTTAAAACATGAGGCTCCAGCTAAAGCTCTGGCCGGGAGGACTGTATTCATTCTATTCCACAGGACACGGAGCACTTAAACCTGCTTCTTATATCTCCACCTCAAATGTGCCAGTGACTCCGGCCAAAAAGACCATATAGAGGATCTATGGCTTCCATTGCAAAAGTCAAACATTCCGTTTCATGTCAGCTTCTCTCATGGTTGTGTTGAGCCATGCCATGCTTTGGCATCACTCAACACCCTGTCTTGAAGGGCATTTTATTTCACACCTGCACAAAACACTTCCTTGTTTGTCTTTCAAAGTTTACACCAATCACAGTGTGTAAATTATACACACCATCAACTGAAACAAAGCCGAAGAATTACCTCAGCGCAGAGAAACGCAGCGTGTCCCATCCACTACATCTGGTTCACTTTAGCTTCAGCATCAACAAGTGCTTCCATTTCCACAGTGCTGCTGCATGCTTTCCCTTTCTCTCTCACACACATACACACACATATATACACACAGAGGACATATGAATCTCGGTAAGTGATGTGCTACAAAGCTTTGCAGATCGCTGTGAAAGCACAGCACCCAATGTATATTTCATGAAGCATTAGACGCTGTATTATTCATGCTGGTCTCCTCTGCTGTTTTGTTTGGGAGACAGAGAGCTGAACAATAGATTCATGGCATAGTGATGGAGGATTAGAATACCTCCAGTCCATAAAAGCCCACAAGAACTTATTATTCACTGGAGCAGTCCATTCATAATTGTATTAAGTGATTTTCTCTGGAAGAATTCATGTTAATCATTCTCAAGAATTTCTTTACATAGAAAAATGACTCATGTTTTGGATGGGGGGAGAGCAGAGGTGGAGTGAACGAAAGGTTGGAAACAATGGGTGTAGCTGTAGTTTCTGTAAGATGCTGGAGCTTGATAAAAACATTTTTTTTTTTTTTTTTTAATGGTGGCGGTCCACAAGATGGGGGGGTGGGGGAAACATCAAGTTTCCTCCAGAGGCCATGATGTGTTGGATAATCATCTTCCAACATCAAAACCTCACTTCTGACTAACCATTACTCAGACGCTGTGTACGTTCAGAAGAAAAGAACACACTCACCAAACCACCTTAACTCTGACCTAACTCCATCTATAAACCAGCTTCTACTACAGTCTCCCTGTCCCGGAACAACACTCCCTTTGTCCCCCCCCCCACCCCACACCCTGTGTGAGGAGTGCAAAATGAAGGGGACCGTAGTCCAGTGCTGTAAATCATTTGAAACAGACGGGGTCACAGGTTTTGGTTGTAGTTTCTTACAGCTAAGCTTAGTGAGTATCAGCCCCATGAGCACTCTCTTCCAGAGCAGCTGCTGAACTGAATGCAGGTAGCTTGGCAGGCAGCA
>OMNW01015170.1:0-19034 GCA_900303245.1 Selene dorsalis
TTACATCTTCGCTCTGTAACTCTCTATAGACCTAGCCTAACACATCCTGCAGCATCAACAACAGAAAATGTGTAAGCATTTACTCATCCATTTAGGTTGCACCTTTTCAACCACCAGCAAAAGTGATGACAACATAAGAAGTTTTAACTAAAGACAAAAAGAAAATCTGTCTCAGCTCTCACGGTCAACCTACAGTGCTTTTATAAGTTTGCTTGTAGGTGGGTGTTTGTTTAAATCTACCAACTGCTCTTAACTAAGGGATGTGGCCATGTCTTAGCTGTATGCCTCTTCCTCTCATATTTAGTAGCAACAGTGTGATGCCATCAGACATTTAGTCTACTGAAATGATCTGTTGTCCATCCCCAGCCAATGCTCTGATGACAGAATACAGACTTTCTCTCTTGACCTGGGCTGGGTCTTCTTTGCTGGCAAGCTCAAGCCTTGGGCATGGTAGCAAACAACCTCTTGCTGTTCTATGGACTTCCTCCCCACTGGCAACATGAAACCATGTGTGTGGGAAGTAGCATAGCTGATGGCGGTTTCCTGACTATCAGCTTGCTTCAATGATCAGAAGAGAGCCAAGTTCTTGCTATCACACACAGTGCTATCTTATTCCTTCCCAGTGGTTCCTTTCCCTATGTCAGTACTGTGCTTGTGCTACAGATTGAAAGGGGGACCTGAAGAACCTACCAGCTCTACAGAGGGACAGCATGATGTCTGCTTATTTGGAGAGTGTCAAACTTTCTGATTTGAATAAACTCTCGGGTTACCCATGGCTAAACACTTGCTTTTTAAAGCTAGCGCAGCCATCAACTAATGCAGCAGCAGCACTGCAACTTTTAAATGTAAATAATCTGCAGTTTTTGCCAATTTAGTCTCATCATTATTTAGTATCATTGTTGTCATATAGTTGAACATTTCATAAGGCAAGGCCTCAAGGCAGACAATTCACCGTTAGGTTTTAGTTCTTCCAGTAATAGTTTCAGCCCCAGATTGTTTATTGATTAGGTAGATGTCGAGAAATGCTTTCTCTGCAAGCTGAATATTATGTAAATGATGAAGGGCAATACATGAGTCTGACAAATGTAATGTGTATTAAAGCAACTTAGCATCACTGTTGCACCTCAGTAGGTTATCTATTATTGGCTACCACAAATTAGCAAAACTCTTAATGTTGAAAATAGGATATTAACTTGACTTTAATAACTTTTATATTAAAGTTGGGGCACCATACTAGGCAGGGAAAACACACACTATGTCTCAGAATGAACTATCGATTTGGAAGTCTGATGAATAATCAACTTAATAATAACTAAATTATCATAAAAGTAAAGACTGAGGGATTTGGGAGTAGAAGTTGGCAACATTCACTCTTGTGCAAATTTAAACCAAGCATCAGATGCACTCTAGGCACTCATTAAAATGAAAACAAAAGTAAAACACATACTTTCCAATATATAAAGTGGTATCGTGTACATACAGCATGCTGTGATTCACAACCAGGTGAGAAAAGTAATTGGATGCTGAATTGGCACCGTGGCTGTAGAGCAAAGAGCACGTGGTCTCCACCATTTGAAAAGACTGAAGTCAGACAAAATTCAATATGCACGTGACCAAGGTCACTATTACCATGATTTTGATCCATACATTCTCATCAACACAGCACACACTATTCATTAAGTCGCAGGAAATACCATTCGTTAATATTTCTAAAAAGGTTCTGTGTGATTTTCTGTGGAACAGCAGGTCCAATGCTTCTGTTGTTTTCATTCATTTTCTACATCTGACTGAATCTCTGAGGACTCAATGCCATCTTATGGCCATCTCCTCTCCAGCTGGTCCACAGGTGGCTAAGTACACTTTGCTCTTATTTGTCTGGCCTGCCTGTTCAATATTAGCTGCCTCTCCTTTCGCAGAACGGCACCTGATATTGTTATGAGAGGGCAGCATGGAATCAAGAAGACCGAAAAAAAAAGCCATTTGGCTGGCATTTCCCACCTTGGCTAAACCCAGCTCCTGGTGCCGGGGCCAGACTGTTTCGTTTCCTTTTGAGCATTGATGATGACACTGTTCCAGGTCTCCACCTGTGTCCTCCTCCTCTGATCAGTGTGGTGGCCATGCTGGGAAGGGATAAGCAACAGCAGGACGCTCTCATCTTTTCCTAGTCTTTCCGCGCTGATAAGCATAGAGAGATTATCAGGATTGCAAGGTGTTAGAATCTCAATCTTTTATGCTTGACCTAAGATCGATGTACATATGTCTGTTTGACTCGTGTATTTCAGCTCTGGCCATGCATACACAAACTTTCATTCAGGCACTGAAAAAAATTCACGGAAAATGTTGAGACATTTTTGATAATAAATAAATAAATAAATAAATGTTAACCAATAAAACCAGCCTTGTGTTTTTTTGTTTTGTTTTGTTTTGTTTTGTATTTTTCTTTTTCTTTTGTTTTGTCTTTTTCTTTTTGTCCTGCAAAAAGAACACGCATTTTTGGAATCACGAATTAGTACATAAATGAAGTTGGTTTTATTTAGTGTCAAAACCATCCAGCTATTTAGCTTATTATCTGGTAGATTATTTACACATCTACAACAAATTCACCTCACTGGTTGACTCCAAGGCTAAATGCTGGTGAAAGTATGGGGGATTATGAGTGATTGCATCATACAAGCAAAACCGTATTCTATATTGGTTACTTTCCATAGATGTTATTTAATCATGGGCGCATTTGGAAAGTGTAACCTCTGCGCCCAAACAAAGCCATCAGTCAGACACAAAGAAATCAAAGGATGTACTGAAAGTTGAATACATTATTTTTCAGAATCATTCTTGTAATTTTACTAAAAACAACACTGCAATGCCTCTATCCAAGAATTACCCATCATTAAGACAGGCTACCTTATCATGGTGACCTGTATCATATCCTTCTCCTTCCTCTTAAGCCTCAGACACACTCAGACACAGCCATACACAGTCAGACACAGTCTCAACTCCCCAGTCTCAGGCTGTCTACACATGATAAGCGCTCAAAGATGCTCTTGCCACTTGGGTTGAGTGCCGGGAGCTTAGTTCAACCCCTATTTGTCATCACGTAATTCATATAATTTACAGACAAGAGCTGTTAAATTCATGCTGAAGAAAAGCCAATACACACTTATTTTTAAATGACACCTCTGGATCCTCTTCCTCCTTTATGAGCCTTAATTTGACTGGGCATCTTTTGAAAGTACTGCAAGTAAACAGGGTTTAGGTTCACATAATATGAACTTTATACAGCAAGGTGCGGTATTCCCAGTGCCAAGCACTCGTCACTGATTCTTAAATGTGATGCCTATAAAATGTGTGTTATGCTTGATAACATTTATAGAACCAGTTTATACTGTGGGATTTTTTAAATAAATGGGTTTCACAGTCAAATACAGAGAATAACCTTTTCAGAAATGCCCTGTTTGTGATTATGTTTTCTCAAAAATGCTTTATTTGCAATTTGCATGGACCTTCTAGATGTGCTCGCAACTTTTAGCTAGCTCCCTTACTGCTTCACCAGCTATTCGCAATCATTTAAAAAAAATACAGACATGCAGTTTTTTTAAGAAAATGATGAGACGGCTAAAAGCACATGCATACACTCGTGAACTCAGTTACATGATAGTGATACAGTGAAAAGAAGCATTAACTACAGAACATCGGTCTGTCTGTCCATCTCCTCTGTCCAGATGCATATTATAATTTTAACTACACTGATATGAAGCACCCTGCATCAAGGTGGTAGCACTGAGAAGTGTCTGTGGTGTAGATGGGCATGGGTGGATAGATGCATGCAAGGATGCAGAAGAAGATGGAGGCATGGCATGTTCCTGGGAGGGTGGAGGGACTTTGCAGTACCTGGTCCAAATAATGGGGGAAGCCAGCTGGGGCTTTTGGCAAACATATTTAGGACCTAGTGGCAGACCCTGAGCCCCTGAACTAATCCGGTTGCAGGTGATTATGTGGAGAGAATTTGAGAAACAGGCAGAAGACAACACCCACTGCTCCATAACCTATGCTTCCTGTATAGGCTCTGTAAAGGAACATTCAGCACACGTGAAACATGATGGCTTTTCAAAATTTCAAGAGAATAATACACGTGAAATGTCAATTTTAAAAAACGAATACCGTGAATACAATAGTATGATATTAATTTTCATGGCCAAAGTCAATGAACAAGCAAATGTTATTTTGCAAGTGTTTCTGGCATCAAGGCCAGATTAGAATGTTCCATAAAAAAAATTGTATAAAAGAAAACATTTACCAGTCATCGCTTCACCTTGACGCTGAAAAGGATTGGAAGCTTTAGATGCACGTGTTTACAAACCTGCTATTTTTTAAGCACCCACACACTGAAATCATCACCTGCCATGGCAATCTGTCTGCTCAAATTAGGCAATCAAGAGAGGCCTGAAAGATTCACATTTTTAGAGGTGTAGTCTAGAACGAATGACCTACTTTGGGTCAAAAGGACTTGTTAAGTGAGGACTTCAAACAGTTTAATTTTGATGGCAGCATGAAAGTGTGCAGATGCATGGAAAAATACACGATTTTTACTGTCTGGCTTGGCTTCTGCTTTTTTCTGCAATTGTAAAAACCAGACTGTTTGTACCCGCGTTGTAGTCACCCACTGCAGGTGCTAATTCTGCATATTTCTACAAGGCTCACTGTACAGCACAGATACATCTTGATGACGTGACAATGTGACTTCGCAGCTCTTTCAGACTGTGCAAACCCATCATTAAGATTTCAGTCTACATCAAGTTTGGAATGGCAATTAAAAGCAATTAGCACAAACTATGGAGTTAGTACAGCCTTTTTGTGTGGGTTGTCGAACTTTTCAACAAAATCAAGGCATGCCATCTAAGCCCCAGGGGGGCCTAAAATTACTCTTTTCAGGTTACCTAAAGATATTCAAAAGGCAAATGACAAAACTGTCTTTTTTTTTTTTTCCTTCTGCCTGTTCTCTTTGAGTGGCAGGTACAGCCTGTGACAAACAGGGCTTGTAACATGCTCTAAATCTGTCAGGGCTGATTGGACTGGCCTCATTTGATGTTAACGGCTACACTGGAAAAAAAAGAAAAAACACAGACACACACAAACACCACGCCTAGTTGATGATGAGATTATGAGCCAAAATGTGTGATTAAAGATTAAATCTATTTGGCCTCCCATATAGCCATATGGGCTTTCACTGGTCTGGATTGTAACCTTCCCATAGGGTCTTAATCCTGTGGCAGATTATACAGCAGGATCCAAAAGACTGAGACCACTTCCATTAAAAAGGGAAACTGATCTCAGACTTCTTCTATATGGGCTGGGTAGTCATTTCAGTGCACACAGCTATAATGTGATAAACACAGGGCCTGATCGTTTATATATATGAATGAATTAAATATCATTACAAGTTCAAATTATAAAGTTTATATTAGTATTTTAGACAGCAAAGTGATTTTCTTTGATTAGTTGGACGTTATTGATGATTTAAGTTTCTGATTAAGCAGCAGCTTAGCGTATAGATTTTCTTTTCATGTATTTATTTTTCATATCACGTTCATATTTATTCTTACACATGTCTCAGGTGTGCACATCACATTATTAATGAACAGCTAATGAATGTCACATTACGTTTGTTACCAGGAGGACCAATATAATACCAAGTTATTAAGAAGAGTGATTAACACATAGCAAGTTAACAACGCTAATGATGACTGATAAGCAGATTGACTCTGTAGTGAAGGCAAGCTTCTTCCAGCTAAGACTTTTAACCAAAGTTAAGCCTTTCCTGAACAGGCAGGACCTGGAGATGGCGATCCATGCTTTTATCAGCTCAAGATTGGACTACTGTAATGCTCTGTACATTGGTGTCAAACAATCCTCTCTGTCACACCTCCACTTGGTTCAGAACACTGCCGCACACCTTTTAACTGGATCTTCACAGTTCAACCACATCACTCCTGTCCACCACTCCCTCCACTGGCTTCCAGTTTGAGTTCAGGATTGTTTTTAAGCTTTTAATGTTTGTATTTAAAGCAAATCCATGGTCTTGCCCAATCCTATCCGCCTGAGTGCCTAAAGGTCCGTCGCTTGTTGGACCAACTGCTTTTAGAAGTCCCCATGACTTGCCGTAAACGATGGGGCAATCTGGCCTTTACTGCGGCTGCTCCTAAGCACTGGAACACTTTACCACCAGAATTGCAAGCCATCGATGACCTGGCGCATTTTAAGGCCAATCTTATAACGTTTTTATTCAGAACGGCTTTTAACATTGAGTGATGCTGTGACATGTTTTGATCTTATTATTGTTTAATGTTTTAATATCTCTATGTTTGTCTTGTTCTTGCTGTGTTCTTAAGTTGTTATGTTTTATGTAAAGCACTTCGATCATCATTTTAGATGCTGTAAAGTGCTATATAAATAAACTTTGATTTGATTTGACTTGATAATGCTACCAATAACCAGTTCAGTAACTTTTAATTACCGAATGTGTCGTTTCATATACAAGGATAAGCAGCTGTACAGTTTTAATGAAGAATTTTCACTGACGAGGATGACACTGACTCAGAAACAGAAGTAAACATTAGGCAGTCTCTTACTTCATTATGGGTACATTTTCAGAAAGATGAATTTTTCACGAGTGTATCACCGCCTCTGTTTACTACTGTTGGTGTGACAGTGGATATAATATCTGGGGGTGTATCTGATTCACTGGCTAAAATAACAAGTAAATAGACTGTAAATTATTTATTTGTAAAAGGTATCCAAACAGCTTTGAGACATAATATGGATTTTATCCATATTATGTTTGAATTAGATTCTGGACTGTATCTACTGTGTATGTATCAAATCATCTGAGAGGAAGACACCACACTTATTGACTCCACAGCCATTAAAATTTTATAGCACAAGTTATTATCAATAATGTAAATGAAAAATTCATGGTCAACTTAAAAAAACAAAAAACTGCAGCCTCAAAATAGCAATTTAAATGATAAAGTCTGATTATCAGCAACAAGAATTAATCACCTTCATGTAAATGTTTGATTTAGTCGAACTTGGTTAGTTTGAAGAAAAATAATGAGATTTCAAAATGTACCTAATAAGATTTGTCCAGAAATGTAGCACGGGATACATTGTCCGCCCGAAGGAGTGAACGACATAATCTAAAAGGTTGTTTTTTTCCGCTACACACGATCCATTAAATGTGCTGTCTGTTTGGTTGATGTTTATTGTTTTACTTGGTTTTCCAATTGAGTTTTATACTCAGTAATGTTCAGATTGTTTTGCTCTTATTTTCTGCTTCACTGGGAACTGTGAATAAGGTGAGCAGGGTACTGCTTTCCAGTGATATGACAGTCACATGGAGACATTGACTGTGATGGACGAGATTGTGTCTCACTCCACCTATAGTATTATGATGCTCTTCAGTGAAGACGAAAGAGAGCGTGTAACATCCAACATGCACACACGGCCTCTCACAACAAGACAAAGTGAGAAACGCAGGGATTTATATAAAATGGATTAGTCTTGGCTGGTAATACATTTGGTCATTTTGCTTCATGAGGATTCTAAAATTAAAGCTTCATATGACATCTCATGGATTCAGAATTCATTTTGAGGCATTTATTTCAGTCTCAGCCTCTCTCTCTCTAACCCCATCTCTCTTTCCCTCTCTGAGCCAAAGGGTCAGTGATTAAATGATGTATTCTGTTGGATGCATCAGCCAGGTGGTGTACAACGCATCTGTTGTGTTAGTCTTCCAGACACGGTCTTATCCATGGCAAGCTTGTGATGCAGGAAGGGTCTCAGCTGCTGTGTTCCCATTTATTTATTGTCATGTATTGGACATCTATTTGTACAGTTTTTCCACAAAACACAATCTGGTTTAATTGCTACAACCACCACCAGCTTTCCACTCTCCCCTGTTTGACATCTATCCATGACTATATCCACATTTTGTGTGAGCTCTAGAGCAGGACATTGCAGGTACATACCACAGCATGAGATACTTTATTTCTTGTATTGGCAGCATAATGTTCTGTATTCGTCATGTTGCCACTTCCTCCTGCGTTTATTATGAGGACATGCAAGAGGCAATTATATTTACAACATGGTGAAAACATCAATGATATGATATTTATTCAGGTGGCTTAACGCAATGCTACAGCTGCTTTACGTTCACATGTTTGCACCACACCTGTAGCTTGTGTGCATGTGTTTTATAACATCGGCAAGAAAAAAAACCCATCGTCTGTCGTCCTCTCATTCGCCGATACACGATCGGATTGCTGATCGGCACAAGCTTACAATATAATAAATAAAATATCCTTTCATCATTCCAAACAAAGGCTCAACCAACAGCAAAGGTCTGAAAAGAGGATTGACTGGCCTGCCTTTAACTACATGGCGGACTGACTGGCTCGCCTTTTAGTCTACATGCTTGTTGTTTCAATCTTGTTTCAGTTAAAACATTCCTCACCTTTTTCTGCACTGTTTTGCCTGTGCCATCCTCACAGTCATACACAGGCACATAATATACACTACTGATTCACTTGAACGCTTACAGACGGACATTGTTGTGACAGTTTTTGTTGGGAGGCCTTTGATTTACTGTGCTGCATGCATCCCTTCAAGCTGCTTTTATGGTTTTGGTACATATATGTCAGCAGGTGTTTGTATTCATCATGTTTTTCCCCCCATTGTCAAGCCTTGCCATAAGAGATTGAGACATGAAGAGTCCCCTTTTATCACACGCAACTGTATTTATGGAGATGTTAAAGGGTGGGATGTGCATGTGTGTGTGAGGAACAGACCCCAATATAAATCACTCAAACATTTCCATACACTGTAATGTTGATGTATGTTGATTTAAGAAAAAACACTGAGTACAACAGATATTAGTCCATGTCAGCCCCTTCATCTAAGAGCCTTGTTAAGGATGACATATTGCTTATGTCAGTCTCTGCAGAATTTGAGTGAAATGTTTGGACATGAGAAATATACTGAGGACAATGTAACATAAATGCACAGACAGTGCCCCCGAGCAGTGTTTCCAGCATTTATGCAGCCAGAAAATGTGTCCTGCTGATCAAACATTTTTTTACAGGACGTCTTAATAAATTAGTAGTCAGAAATCTTAAAGCAGATTATGTACAAAAACCAATGAAGGGAAACATGTAATTAGCTGAGTATGATAAAAGCAGAGTTAACTCATGAAGACATTCCTCTGCGATATTGTCAATTGGATTGAAATAATGGTATCTGATTTTCATTGGCATATATTTAATAAATGTTCTACCTCCTACTTTTGATATATAACTCAGCAGGATGAAGGGAAAAAAAGACTTTTCTTTTCGATTTGATTGAGCTGGAGAACTCCTGAACCACATGAAAGCACAAAGCAAGACTTTACAGCTACTGTACCTTTTCTGTAAAAGTTACTTTTTAGTGTGTCATAATGGCTAATTTCACAGCAGTATTTTAATGATAAATTCTTATAAAAGCTCATGTGTTGTTGTTTTTTTTGCGTAGCACAAAACTGTTGCGTTTCTAAATAGTATATTGCTAGAGTACAATAAGCCATTTCTTTTTGCCTGTAGGTATAACCTATAATTTTCTTTCTTGTCTCCATAACTGGCAACATAATGGTGGAGATGCTCCCTGTTTCAGCTCTGTGTATCTCTAAGCGTGCAGCTGCCGCCGCCCTGCAAGCTCCAAATAATCCTGCGTTCTGGCAGAGCACTATAGCCTAAAATAATGGGCAGCACATTATCTTAGCTAACAACATATTTCCTTGTCAAGGGCAATTTGGCAATAGGCTTGATGTTTAAGGACTCATAATCATTCGAATAGCATCAGCTAAACACCCCTTCACAAATGTGCAAGCATGCATGCACGCACACACACACACACACATACAGCCGCACAGTGTGGTCTGTGATTGATTAGCACAGTGGCACTGGTACAATAGCTCGGAGGGGGTGCAATCCTTAAATAGAAGGTTTGAAGGAAGAGCAAGGCAAGCCAAGAATTCTGATCAGCTGCAAGAAAACTGTTCTGGATGGTGTTCAAGTGTTAACACACAATCCTCAGAAGTAAAAGAAAAAAAATCTAACTTCTTTATTCCCACTCCACACAAAAGCTAGAATCTGACCTTATGATTTCTACAGTATATGATCAGTGCATCTTGTTTGTTTGGGAATGGTCAGGAGTTTATTGATACTTGTGTCAATACTGTACTGCCTATTGATACTCATCAGTAATAATAGCAATAGCAATAATTTTCCATAATCTTTTTAATAATTTTAAGTAGCATAAGGGTGACACTTTAAAGTAGGTACATATGGGTTTGCTCCCTCTCAGTCATTGGACGTCATGTTCTGACTGTCACTCTCCTCCGCTCTGAACTCACAGAACAGCACACAACAAGCAGTGCTTGATTACAATCAGCTGATAATGGTTGTGAGCATGTGCGTGTTGCAGTGCATGTGGTTGTGTATGTGAAACTGTGGCAAGGCAATCAATTAACAATTTATATTAATGGAAAAACAAGTCAATTATCATCTTGACATTTGCAAAGGCATGAGCAACCAGTGATCATTGGAATGATTGTCCAGCACTTATATCTATCAGCTATACAACCCTATCAGCACAACCCCACCAAAGAAAACACTGATGCCATATGGTCACATTAGGTTGCTAGTTTTAACTTGTTTCAGCAGTACATAGCTGTAACTACACTTTACTGAGCCAAACTGAGAAAGCCTACTAGCCATCAATTAATTAAATGAAAATGTGCAACTGTGCAGGAGCTTATAGGAATCCATCAGATCAGTCAGCAAAGACTGATGATTTAGGGCCCAGGTTTGAGTAATTACAGTGTGTTGGGAAATAAAAGTACTGAAACCAATTTACCCTGTTTTAGTTACACAATCAAAAATCAAAAGAAAAATAAAAAGAGTTTGAAAACTTGTGGTGCTGTGACGTGATATTTTCACAGGTTGTTTTGATCATATCAACCACATGGGCGATATGATTCAAATACTGCTAAAGCTTTCAAATCAAAATGTGAACACTGAGAAGAAACAACTAAAGCAGTGAAGACAACCGCAGCTGACAGATTCAAAAGTATGAAAATGATGTACAATTAAAAATATTTCTAAATTGTTTCTACATTTTCTGAGGAAAGGAAATGCCCTCAGTACATTTGTCAGACCAGTTTGTGCTTTGTTGAAGAACACATTTGTATTACACACCAAAACATACTCATAACCTAAAAAAAGGTAAACATGTTTGTTTGCTAGCAAACTCTACAGGGCACCTATAAATATTAGATGGTCTCTATTCACTTATACACCATCATAAATCTTTACTCCCCCATGTGTTAGCGCAGAATATGACCTTTCCAAGTCTCACCGAATACCGACACATTTACTCAGGTGACAAGTGTGATAATTTTCTTTTCAAACCAAAGTTTTAACACAAAAACCATCTCTAAATTTCAGCCAATTCAACCGATCCACTTATCCTAATGGAAAACACAACACCAAATTAAAGGGAGCGTTATTGTAAAAAGCTGGCTTGAGCACAGCCTTTACAGTTCCAGGCAAGTTATCTCCCTTACCTCATTACTATTAGGCACAATTTGACAGATAACGCACATTTCAAAATCTGTGCAATACATCCCTTGAACAAAGTGCAAGGCGACTCGTGTGATTTCACAGAAAACTGCTTGGACAAGTGGAAAATCGCATCTCTTCTCCCAGCGATTCCCTCTCCTCCCCTCAGTCATCCACCATTAGGCTTGCACAGTAGCAAAACCTGTTGGCAGTCTAAGCCATGCTGCTACCTGCTGAAATGTAACTAAGACAAAGCTCCTTTATCTGCCCTGCTAGTCTGCTGTCCTCAGCATACAATTTACTATTCAGTCATTTAACAGATGCTCTTATCCAGACAGAGACATAATAAGCGCATTCAAATACGGAGGTGGCTGAGACGGCCTCATATTTCCAGCGTGTGCTCCTAACTTTGTCAGATGTGAAGGACGGAGGGCACTGGTGCTGGAGGTCACAGGAGACCTGCCTGGATGGCAGACTGCAGAGATGACTTACTTTATGACTCCCACTTTGGATTTCTCTCCTTCCTTGTCACTCGGCCTCTCCCCCACTCTCGTTCTCGCTGGATTTCTCATTTCCTATGTTTTTTTCTACCTCCATGCCACATTACATTTTGAAGGTGAATCCCATAAATACTGAAATTACTTTGGAGGATAAATTACTCAGGAAGGCATTTTTTTTAGGCCTGATTACCATTGCATGGAGTCCCTACCTTCATTCAACATTGACAAGATCTACCATTGGGAATTCTTAATAGTAAATTCATAGATTCTGACAAGGCTATTTTCTTTAAGAAAAACATTAACTTGAAACAAAGGACAAATGAAGGAACTGAGAAATGTGCTGATTTATTTAATCCCTTTGAAATGTATATCATTTTCAGATTTGTTCCCCACGTCTCGTGCTCTAATTCCGTCTCAATTTTTATCTGAGAAAACAGGCCTGGGAAATTAATCTCCTGAAGACTCTTGACAGGGTCATGTCCAGACCCACAGACACTCTCAGCAGGTGCTCACTTTGTGCCTGTGCGTGGCTGTGAATTCATGTGCATGTGTGAGCATGATGTGTGTCTTCAAATATATAGCTGCATTTCATTTCCACAGTTAGTTTTCTGTATTTCACAGTCAGTGTATTTTGGTTCACTTAATTTTTATTGTCCTAAGCCTCACCATTTACATTTTCCTCTGGAAGTTGCATTGATAACCAAACATTTGCCTGTTTGATGTTATGGGATGAAGCAGTAAATATAGCATTATGCTAAATATAAGATATAATCAATGTGATGTTAATCGCTAGACACAGAGTATTACAATTTAATCTGGATGCTTTGCACTGACACAACCATTGCATTCATAAAGTCAAACCTCAAATTTGGAATTAAACTATCTCCACCATTTAAACAATGATTACAGTTTAATGTTAGTTATAACATCTAGGCTGCTAGCCTTAACTGCAGCAGTTGCCAAGTGAGGGATTACCAAAGCTGTCTTCTGAATGAAGCTCAGACATATTGCCATCGTAAGACAATCTGTGACAAGTTGCTAAAAAGACGAGACTTGGCACCATCTAACATTAATTTATCCTATGTCCCCCGATCCCTCCCTGCATCAGGTAATACATCACAATGAAACATGCGCTACCAATGTTGTGGTGTCACTTCTTATTATAGTTTGAGAAAACATGGCCGGTAAGATTCATAGTCAAAATGTCTAGCAGTGCTGGCTGGTGTTTATTACTTCACTGCTGTGTTGAAAATGTGAGTGGGTGTGGCGTTTTTTGTCCAGTCCAGTTCTAAGCAGTCGACCCACACCCGAAAAGGAAAAAAAATTCTTTTCAAAATACTTTCAAAATACACTTTGGTTAGTGATATGAATCAACAAACTTTACAACATAATTACGGATATTGTGTCATCTCATGAAAGACTTATTTCACTTATTTCCCCTCTGAAATACCACCATGTCATGAGTGTCATGACATATTTTATAGTGATGAGCAAATTAATCTGCTGGATATTACTCAGTTGGAAATGACTTGGACTTGAAATACAGATGGGGTCAAAGTTGTGTGAGCATTTCTGTTCCTCTTTGACTGCTGTCTGTCAATCAAGATTTCTTTTATGATTTATTTAAAGAAGTAGTTTGAGCCAGTGCAAGTCACAAGTGCTATTTGATTGGTTTTGGGCAAGGCCCTCAAACCCACACACACAACACACATAAGCAACGACACGACCCTACACCCCCCACACACACACAGCTTCTCCCAAGCACGCCAGTACTGAGCGGTGCTTTCACCGCGCAGAGCAAAGGAGGGCCAAGCAGCAACTAGGGCAGCGGGGGCACAACCTGTCAGGCAACTCTGCTGCCAAGCCTCAAATAACATTTGGAGGTAGCCTTGGCTGAAAGTCACTTTCAAAGTTTATCTTAGTATTTCAAAGACCCATATGAAAAGCATGTCAAGGTTTTTTGTAGGTAGTTTCTCCTTTTATTTGTTCAATTGTGAATTCTAAAGTGAAATGGAGAGAGAGCCAGTTAATATCATCTAAATACAGTATGTTGTAAAATTATTGGTCAATGTGTCAAACACCAAGCACAAACTCTAAAATAATTTGCTTCTGTGGTGGAAATTTCATTGATGTTTCATATTTGTAATGATTCATGAATTAATCTTTGAAGTAGTCTTAGTCTCTGCAGTTTCAGCTTTGTAGTAACCTGAAAGTCCATTAGAGGTAACCTACTGAACCCTGACTGCAATGAACCTTGGGGTGGGGAAGGGCAACAGGGTGAACTCTCTATAACCTTTTCTTAAACTAATTTGTGTTGTAAATTCCTATAGTTAAAGCCACAACAACATGTATGGGACACACTCTGTTGATTATTGCAATCTGATTGTGCCTAGGAAAGCTCATTTTATGACTGCGAAGGAGTAACCAGAGGCATAGGATGGAGTATAAGAAGGGGCTGTAGTTTCTGGTCAGGTGGTACAACTCTGAACTGCTATCTGCTATGTTCTTTTCCCTCTCCATAAATCTTGTTGCATGCTACCTCTCCAGTCTTGTTTTTTGACTCCCAACAGGCAGACCTGAACATTTCAGGGACACTTTTCTCTCCAACGGCTTTTGCATTCTCACGAGCACAAAGAGAAATTCACATACTTACACCACATACACAAACACACTCCTGTATGGGCATCATAGTGAGCTCCAGGTAAGTGTGCAGATGGAGTGAGGACCACCCTTTCTGCTACACTTAGAGAGAAGTACTTGTAACTTTCCCCACTAGATGACCGTGATTTAATGTCCCACCTCAGATTCTTTAAGAAACAAAGTGAAACAATCAGCATTAAAACACACGACTAGTGAAGTTAGGACTTTTTCATGGGCGCCATTTTGGATTAGTGTGTAGTTCAAAGTCATGTGAAGTCAAATACAGCAGATGTCATCGGAAGCATCGGAACATATCAGTTCACGGTCCCTGTTCTGGTCCCTGTCTGGATCCCGGATCTGGTCACGGTCCTGGTCCTGGTTCCGATCCCGGTCCCGATCCCGATCCCGATTCCGGTCCCGGCTCGGGTTCCGGTTCGGGTCCCGGTCCCTGTTCCGGCTCGGGTTTCCTTGTACTTTACAGGAACTGGGAGTAGGACCGGAACCGGAACCGGGATCCGAACCGGAAGCGGGACCGGGACCGGGATCGGAACCGGGACCCGGACAAGATCCGGGATCCAGACAGGGACCGGGATCGGGATCAGGACCGGGATCGGAACCCGAACCGGGATCGGGATCGGGACCGGTCGGTGAAACACGCTTTTGTATCTTGGTGGAACAGGGAAGGGCTTAGAGAGAGCGGGACACATTCATATTGTCTGGTAATGGCTTGACAATCAAAAGGAGGATGTTGATCAAACAACAGTTACCTGCAAAATTCAGTGAAGCCACTCCCACAAAAAGGTACGGAACATTTGAATTGGCAATCACTACAAAACAATTAATACCAGAAAAATCTGGTTGTCCACATAAAACCAAATGTAACAGACCTACTAACCAACCAGCCCAGTGGCAGAAGACTCTGTCTTCTTCATTTTTCTAAAGCAATTACTTTTTGCTTCATTTGAGCTCTGCTTTTGTCAAGGGTCTTTGTTGAGCCTGAGCTCTATGGGACAAGGTGGTATCGAGCCTAGACTGATACTGTGCATCAAAGGGTTAAATGGCGCACCTATGAACTATCTCAGAGAATTTATAGCCTAAAAAAAAATCACAAAATTCCTTTTTGCAATGTATTCTATATGTGTGACCTATACATAAATATTCTTAAGACACTGGCACTTGAGCACATTTTAATAACTGGTGCATCTTAAATTGTGGACAGTATTAGCTGTGTACTGACACTTGTAATGTCTCACTTATAATGTTAATACCACCATGCTAACGTGCCCACAACGACTATGCCAATATTCTGCTATTCTGCAGGTATAATGTTGACCATGTTCACCACATTCATTTGGTATGTTGGCATACTGACATTTGCTAATTAGCACTACACACAAATTATAGCTGACGCTGATGGGAACGCCATTAGCTCTGCAGATGTTTGGTTATAAACTAAAGCATTGGATTAATTAAAAATTTCACTAAATGGTAAGTTAAGGCACCATTAAAGTGATTTCAGTTCATCCTGGGAGGGAACATGAGTGCCCCCTCAGGGAATTCCAGTGGGAATCCTTTCAATAGCTGCTGAGACGTTTAACTAAAAATCTGAACAATCTGCTGCATAGTGGTGCTAAAGGAGTCAAAAAAGTCAGGGGATTGACAAAGCCAGCTGATTCACTTTTTGGAGACAAGCTACGTTTGTACAAAATTTCATGACAACTCATCCAATAGTTGTTGAGGTATCTTTATACTGGAAAGAAATGGTACACCAACCTTCAAACGCTGCCATTGCCATAGAGAATGAATAAATGAATTATGGTGTATTTAACACAATCTGTACTACATATTGCTTTCTCTATCTACAGTATGCCTCCAAGGATGTCCCTCACTACCTCTACAGTTCATCAACTGTGCAAATTACTGCTGCTGTGACGTCTTTTCTTTCCTTTTCAACCAGAAAATGCGAGGAGAGTCTCTCTGATTTCACTTGTAATTGCAATGGCCAGAAAACCACCACCAAGTCATCAATCAGCCTCAGTTCGTTGGAGGTTTGATTGAATTTCATCATTTCCTTCAGTCTGAGAGGCTGTGGAGGTCGATAAGCCTGATATTTGTGCGACAGACTTAGTCAAATGACTGGAAAAGAGTGATATAAAAGAGGAACATGAAATAAAATCTCATTTCCTGTGTTTACAGTCTTCTCAAAATATAAATTGATAACATGAACCTAGTGTGTAACTCTTCCTGGTTTAATACTGCGAAAGAATACAAGAGAAAAGCAGTAAATGGATCAGAGGCAAGATTGGTACAATATCACGAGTACAACAGCTGTAAGTGATACATAATAGCAAAATAAAACTGTCCAAATTACATAGTGTCTCACAGATATGTTTTGAATATCAATATATCATCTAGCAGAATATATTTTCACACCACAGCACAGCCTGTAAATGCCATTAAAATAAATACAGGGAGTGTTTTATCTATTGCTTAATTTGGTTTTCAGATGATTTCCTTGCACCAATAATGTTCTCACCTTTGTACAGGACAGAGGTGTTGTAATATTTCAATGTCACCTGTGCCTTTATGATTACAATACAATTAAACGTGTGTGTGTGTGTCTCTCTGTGTGTGTCAATACATCGGCAAGACAGACTGATTTTTTTTCTTAAAATCCTGCCTGTATATTGTGATACATGGAACTGTGTAGAAACAATTAATTTAACCATTTGAGATGTCCACTGTGAACTTTGAACATAAGACTGCGGTGTGGAAAGAGCAAACTGAACCTATATTAATCTCCCCTTTCATCTTTAATTTTTCACCGTCACATCAGAGCAATGTAGCACTCATCATCCTCTTAATTAGCTGTCAAAATATGGCCGAGAGGAGTTCCAGAAAATATGCTTCCCTTGACGCAGGACAATAGAGAAAATGAGAAGGGTGGTTTCTAGGATATTTCACAAGTGTTTTCCTTTATAGTCTCTTTTAAGGCCAGTCCTCTTGGGTGCTAGCTGAATCCATCCTAACTGGAAATGGAAGAGGCAAAAAGGTGAGGTTTCACCAGACACACAATACATCATGTGTGACAGATGTCTGCTCATGTCGCAGTGCCAATAGTCTCTTCTTCTTCAATTATTAGTTGCTCCCACAGCCAAGCTCAAGCACAGGAGGAGACATTCTTATAACAGTAATTTATACAGTGGTGGCCCAATGTAATGTAACTTAATCTCAAGGTGTTCAATCCACATTTGCTGACAAAAGTAAGTAGGTGATATTTTATTATAAGGTTAAATTAGCCTGTGTGTGTGTGTGTGTGTTTGTACTCCTATCATTGTGAGGACAAGTGTGAATTTTAAACTGTTGGAGTGAGGACTATTTTGTAAAGTGTTGGACATTTAGGCCGGTCCTCACCATATTTTCATTGTAATGGCTTCTAGAGGCTGTTTTTATGCTTGGTGCTTGGAGTGGTCGTCAGAAAGATGCCAATATGGGAAAAATGTGCGGAAAAATGTATTCTGTGTGTATTTCTTGGATACACACACTTTTTGCTCTCTGCTGCCCTACTGTCATTACAGTACTAAGTACAGTACTAACCACATAAAGGCCTGTTCAATCCTGGTACACTATATGTCTGAGGTGATCTTATCACAAGTAAACGGCTTTAAGGAGGTGTTCTTCTGTTTTCCTTACACTTTACATGACCAACACACTCATTAAACATGCTGTTGACCCTAAGCCATCTATCTACTGTCTTTATAATTTGCTCTCCTCACCTGGCCTCTCTGTCAGATAAGGCTCATATGCAAGATGCATCTTAAAAGAAAGCACAGCTCCACTATCAGCAGCTATAGGGCAGGGATCATGTGTACAGCACATCATCTCAACGTGTGTGATGTCCTCAGTACCACCAGAGTGAGAGTCAACTTGACCAGTGTATAGTCAGCTGTAGTAACTTTGGACGGACAGAGACCATTTGTCCTGACTTTTGAGAATTATGCATTATGCAGAATTAGCATAGGAACAGCAGTGTCCAGCCTGCTGTTCCTATGCTAGCATGCTAGGCTAGCAGGTCTGAGCTTCTTACTCTCTGTGGTAGAAACTTTGTCGCATAACCATAAGAAGTATTGTAAACTGGACTCATTAGCATATATCTCACCAAACTAAGATTAAGTCAGTCAGGGTTCAGGGCCTAAGAGGTGGGAGGGAATTGGGCCCGGATCTGGTCCCAGTCCCGATCTCGGTT